>CM051688.1:305000-327500 GCA_028022725.1 Lycodopsis pacificus | reverse complement strand
CTGCTGTAATTAATATTTCCTTTTGATCTTCAGAGCACACACACACACACACACACACACACACACACCTCTTCCTCTCCACACAAACACATCACAGTATGAATGAGATGCTGCATGTTTATGTAATTATCTCCATATGAACTGATCCCAGCGCTGTAAAGAAAGGAGCATGTTAAAGGTTCACAGAGGAACAGAAGGACAGAACTAAAGGTGAGGATCTAAGTGACCGAATGAAACCAAAGAAAAGAAGGGAGAGGGCACAGAAGCATCGGGGGTGGGGTAAAAGAAAGAAGTGTCCAAACGTTATATATACCTGTGTGCTCATATTTGTGTCTTAGGAGGGAACTGGTCTTCTGGAATGTTTTGTCGCACAAGTCACACGCGTACATACCACTTTCAGTCTTCTTCATCTTCTTCCTGGACAGAAGCGAGTCGCTGTCTGTCAGGTCGTCCAGGCCCGACAGATAGTCCGCCGTCCCGTCCGGCAGCTCCCCCTGAGGCACAGAGACAAGCTTCAGTACGTCTGGTAATCCCACACCTGTCGGCCTCAGAGGCACCTTCTGGTCCAGACGACCCCCCCCCCCCCCCCCACCCACCACCACCACCACAGTCTCCATGATCCCAAGTCTGGACAGAGCTTAAAGGCCCAACCTGGGTAAGTCCCCTTCATCCAGGGGACACTTAAAAAACCAGGACATATGGGACCAGGAGGTCTTGAATAAAGTGTTGCGATTGTTTTTACAGATAAAGACAGAAAGTAATTCTTCATGAGAACAACTTGTGGCCATTTGTTGGAGAACCAAGGAACTCTCACATTAAACTACCTTTTTTACTTTAGCAACACAATCTCTGACTGTGTCAGCCTCTCTTCTTCCTTATTACAGTCATTTAGCAGACGCTTTTATCCAAAGCGACTTACAATCACATTTCTACACCGTAGGCACAACTACGGGAGCAATTTTGGGCTTAAGTGTCTTGCTCAAGGACACATTGACATGCGACTAGCAGAGCCGGAGCCGGGGATTGAACCGCCGACCCGCTGATTGAAAGACAGCCCTGCTATCCACTTAGCCACAGTCGCCCCCATTATTATGATTCCTCTCAGCACTTTCTGACTTCTAGCCGTTTAAAGGTTGAAAGTTGAAAACAGAAGTCGATGAGGTCACCGTGGCCGAAGAGTTAAAGCTCTAAAATCTACAATTCCTCGACAACTGGGCGACTCCATCTGTTGATAAGATACGATGTGATTCCGTCTAAAGCTACTGAACCTTTTCTAGTGTGGTGAGATTGTTTCACTAATGGGACCTGGTCGGACCCTGATCTAACCTGAACCTTTAACCAGAGAGGTCTTAAGATCAGGAAACACCCATAGAAGCTAACTTTGGACCGCTTTGAGAAATGTCCTGTTTGGTCATTTAGCATCACGAACAATATATACATTTGTTCACTATATTTACCTGGAAACCTGGTTTCCGTTGGTACTTCCTCTTCTGCTGCATTTCAGCAAAAGTGGCGGCCTCGTTGACATAGGTGTAGGCCATGTGGAAGCTCATGGGGTCGAGCCCTGGGTAGGGCCTGAGGCCCGGGATGGTGGCCTGTCCAGGAGACATGAAGGTGGGTGGAGGAAACGCTCCGTGAGGCGGCAGAGAGGTGTAGACGGGACCAAAGGGATTAATTCCAAAGATGGGACTGGTGCTTTTCTCCAGCTGGTGGATGGAGTTCCCTCCACCATCAGAGTACAGGACTTCTTTCTTGATGTTGACCAGATCCATGGGCCTGGACACCTGTTCTCGTCCTAGCGCCTCGCCATTGCGCTTGATGAGGAAACCGTTGGACCTGGGTTGCTTCTCCCTCACAGACATGAGCCTCTGGGCCATGTGTTTGGGCAGCGACAGATCCAGTGGTGTATCCCCATGGGCCTCCTCAGAAGCCAGGCTGTTTGGAGTGTACCAGCTAGAGTTTTTGGAGGAAGTAGAGGAAAGGTTGAGGGGTGACGGAGTGTTGCTCCTTAAGTGGTCTAAGGGGTCTAATGCTTTGTCCCCTGTTGTGTGCCGGTTGCCTGTAAACTTGTTGGCCTTTGTGAGTCTGTGGGAGGCATCACCGTTAATGAAGCCTCGGTGTAAATCTACGATCGGGAGGGACATTAGCGTTCGGCTAAAGCTGTGGTTAACATCCAGTCTGCCTCGGTCAGGAGGGGGCGACTTCTTCCTCAGACTGCCTCCGTGGTAGTTCTGGTTCTTCCACTGGGAGAACCACTCCTTGACGAACTCTTGAGGAAGGCCGACGGCAATTGAAATCTTGAGCAGTTCCTCTGAGTTGGGCTCAGTGTTCATGGCAAAGTAGGCCTTGAGCACCGACACGTGGTCCTTAAATGGGTTGATGGGGCTGGTGGCCTGCTCGTTGGTAGACAGCTCCGTGGGTATCGCCCCCCTGCGTCTGGCAGGACTGCTGTCCGTCGGCTGCAGGACTGCTTTGATCTCCTCGTTCATTTTGCACAGGTAGCGCTCGTGTTGATGCAGCGGGATCGGCCCGGTGAAGGTCTCCTTGCAGTACTGGCAGGAGAACGGCAGGAACTGGTTCTGGCTATCATGAGACTTCTCCTCACTGCAGAGATCAGTTGAGTGGTTTTGCTTCTCCTTCTTGATGTCCACTTGCCTCTTGGAGTCGTCGATCAGACTCTTGGCCTCGTTGACCTTCTCCAGCGTGTAGTCGATGATGCTCTTTGTGGGGCTGCCGTGGCCCACCACCTGGAAACCGGCCTGGGCCAGCCTCTGCTCCTCCATCTGGGCCCCCAGCTCCTTCATGTAGGCCCTGAGCTTGGAGATCTCCTCTGGGTTCCCATCCATCTTCTGCCTGCACACTGTATTGTCCACAATCTGAAGCACCTTCTGCACCTCGCTCAGGTTGTTCCCGAAAGAACCCGAGAACCCCAGCAGGGGGAGGTCCAGCTCCAAGCCTCCAAGGTGTTGAAGGGGGCTCTGGGAGGAGCTGTGGATGCCCAGGGGGCTTCCACCACGACTGTTCAGGTAAACCCCCGAACCCCCAAACCCGTGCTGAGAGGCCATCAGCAGCCGGTACTCGTTGAAGTCCATCGGCTCGGCTTTGACGTCGAGCTGACCCTGTTGGTCCAGAGGGCAGAGTGGGTGTCCGTTTTCCAGTTTGTGGCGGAGCTGTGAGAGGGCGGGGCTTCCAGGCGATGAGGTCGTGGAGTTGGGGGAGGAGCCGGGCTTGTTTCCGTTGCGCACTCGTCCGTTGACGGCAATCAAGCCGATGCATTTCTTGCTGCTGATGTGGGAGCTGTAGGAGCCGGAGTGGGAGAACCGCTTCTTACAGTTGGAGCACTCGTACGGCTTCTCACCTGCAACACAACACCGAATATTTTGACTTTAGTTTCTAATAATACAGTTTTATAATTTAGGATCAAATTTGTGATCTCTGATTGGACAGTTTACTACTTTTGATTTGGTAGATAAAAATGTTGAATTAAAAGTCAGGATCTAATTCAATAGGTCGGCCTTCCTCTCCTCAAAAATGACATTACAGTTCCTTACATTTAGACTGAGCTTGGTGGGTATAATGTTAGCCACATTAGCAGCACCGCTACGGATGCTAATGTGAGTCTGTCTGTCTGTCCACCATAAGTATTATGACTATACTATATTGAACTCTTCCTGTATGTTGTTATTTTACAGTTCTGTCAGTTGTTCTAGAATAATGATTGGAATTAACAGTGTAAAGATGAACCTTTCATGAACAGGATTATTGTTATTGTTAAGGGAAAAGATAAATGACGTCACGGTGAATTCTATTCAAAGAGAAGTACTTTTATTTGTGTTGAGCTGTGATGAAGCGCTCTGATATGAAACAGGTGATGAGTCATTCAGCAGCAGATTATCGATGTTTGGAGGAAGGACGACTCACCGCTGTGAATACGAAGATGCTCCTTCAGGTGGTGTTTGTACTTGAAGGCTTTTCCACACTCGCTGCATTTGAACTTGCGGTTTCCAGCTGCGTCGCTCAGCAGCGGCGGCTGCAGACAGAAAAACAAAAGCAGAGATATGTTGTGATGGAGGACGAGTGGGAGTCGCTGAGCAGAGAGGGAAGCAGATTACAGGGGAACAGAAGTATTTAGTGAAGCAGATCTGATACGACTCAAAGATCCTTCCACTCCTTTTTATCTGCAACACATTCTGAGAAAGCGTGTGGGCCGACTCTGTTCAGAGGTAACAGTTTGTCATGTCGCTGCATTCCCCACATTTGAAATGCAAATAGAGAGATAAACAAACAGCCAGGGGGAGACCCCCCCCCACCCCCCGACCCCCACCAGAGTGTAGAGAACTTGAAAAGTTAACACTGAGAGGGGGGGAGGGGTTCAGAGGAAAATAAAACTCGAACTCGAATAAGACTCAAACCTTTCCCTTACTGGATAAAAAGGTTCCAAATATGTTGGTTCTGGGGTTTTTTACAAGTTCAAATCAAACAAGTGCTGATTCGTCAAAATAGTCACAATCGCAAAAATATAAAATATATATACATATATCCAACATTTGTGATGATGAAAAGTGAAACAAAGAGAGATCTTTATAATGTAACAGTAATATGTATTTATTTACCACTATTTTGTTCAGGTTGGGATTACACAACTATTATACTGCTACTTGTACTTCCATTATATATTCTCTACTTATAGTTATACCTGCACTATATATATTGACTGATACTCTTACCTGTACTATATATTTTGTACTAGTAGTTATACCTGCACTATATTTTGTACTATACTTACAACTGCACTATATATTTTGTTCTAATACTTATACCTGCACTATATGTTTTGTTCTAATACTTATACCTGCACTATATGTTTTGTTCTAATACTTATACCTGCACTATATGTTTTGTACTAATACTTAAACCTGCACTATATATTTTGTACTCATACTTATACCTGCACTATATGTTTTGTTCCAATACTTATACCTGCAATATATATTGTGTTCTAATACTTATACCTGCACGATATGTTTTGTATTAATACTTATACCTGCACTATATATTTTGTTCTAATACTTATACCTGCACTATATATTTTGTACGAATACTTATAACTGCACAATATATTTTGTACTAATACTTATAGCTGCACTATATATTTTGTACTAATACTTATACCTGCACTATATGTTTTGTTCCAATACTTATACCTGCAATATATATTGTGTTCTAATACTTATACCTGCACTATATATTTTGTACTAATACTTATACCTGCACTATCTTTTTTGTTCTAATACTTATACCTGCACTATATATTTTGACTGATACTCATACCTGTACTATATATTTTGTACTAATACTTATACCTGTACTATATATTTTGTACGAATACTTATACCTGCACTATATATTTTGTAGTAATACTTATACCTGCACTATATATTTTGACTGATACTCATACCTGTTTTATATATTTTGTACTAATACTTATACCTGCACTATATGTTTTGTACGAATACTTATACCTGCACGATATATTTTGTACTAATACTTATACCTGCACTATATATTTTGTACTAATACTTATACCTGCACTATATATTTTGTACTAATACTTATACCTGCACTATATGTTTTGTGCTAATACTTATACCTGCACTATATATTGTGTTCCAATACTTATACCTGCACGATATCTTTTGTATTAATACTTATACCTGCACTATATATTTTGTTCGAAGACTTATACCTGCACTATATATTTTGTACGAATACTTATACCTACACTATATATTTTGTACTCATACTTATACCTGCACTATATATTCTGTACTTATAGTTATACCTGCACGATATATTTTGACTGATACTCATACCTGAACTATATATTTTGTACTAATACTTATACCTGCACTGTATATTTTGTACAAATACTTATACCTGCACTATATAGTTTGTTCTAATACTTATACCTGCACTATATATTTTGTTATAATACTTATACCTGCACGATATGTTTTGTTCTAATACTTATACCTGCACTATATGTTTTGTGCTCATACTTATACCTGCACTATATATTTTGTTCTAATACTTATACCTGCACTATATATTTTGTACTAATACTTATACCTGCACTATATATTTTGTTCTAATACTTATACCTGCACTATATATTTTGTACTGATACTTATACCTGCACTATATATTTTGTTCTAATACTTATACCTGCACTATATATTTTGTACTAATACTTATACCTGCACTATATATTTTGTACTAATACTTATACCTGCACTATATATTTTGTACTAATACTTATACCTGCACTGTATATTTTATACTAATACTTATACCTGCACTATATACTCTGTACTTATAGTTATACCTGCACTATATATGTTGACTGATACTCATACCTGCACTATATATTTTGTACTAATACTTATACTTGCACTATATATTTTGTACTAATACTTATACCTGCACTATCTTTTTTGTTCTAATACTTATACCTGCACTATATTTTTTGTACTAATACTTATACCTGCACTATATATTTTGTTCTAATACTTATACCTGCACTATATATTTTGACTGATACTCATACCTGTACTATATATTTTGTACTAATACTTATACCTGCACTATCTTTTTTGTACTAATACTTATACCTGCACTATATATTGTGTTCTAATACTTATACCTGCACGATATCTTTTGTATTAATACTTATACCTGCACTATATATTTTGTACTAATACTTATACCTGCACTATCTTTTTTGTACGAATACTTATATCTGCACTATATGTTTTGTGCTCATACTTATACCTGCACTATATATTTTGTAGTAATACTTATACCTGCACTATACATTTTGTGCTAATACTTATACCTGCACTATATATTTTGTACTAATACTTATACCTGCACTATATATTTTGTACTAATACTTATACCTGCACTATCTTTTTTGTACTAGTAGATATACCTGCACTATATTTTGTACTATACTTACACCTGCACTATATATTTTGTACTAATACTTATACCTGCACTATCTTTTTTGTACTAATACTTATACCTGCACTATATGTTTTGTGCTAATACTTATACCTGCACTATATATTGTGTTCCAATACTTATACCTGCACGATATCTTTTGTATTAATACTTATACCTGCACTATATATTTTGTTCGAAGACTTATACCTGCACTATATATTTTGTACAAGTAGATATACCTGCACTATATTTTGTACTATACTTATACCTGCACTATATATTTTGTACGAATACTTATACCTGCACTATATATTCTGTACTTATAGTTATACCTGCACGATATATTTTGACTGATACTCATACCTGAACTATATATTTTGTACTAATACTTATACCTGCACTGTATATTTTGTACAAATACTTATACCTGCACGATATAGTTTGTTCTAATACTTATACCTGCACTATATATTTTGTTATAATACTTATACCTGCACGATATGTTTTGTTCTAATACTTATACCTGCACTATATGTTTTGTGCTCATACTTATACCTGCACTATATATTTTGTTCTAATACTTATACCTGCACTATATATTTTGTACTAATACTTATACCTGCACTATATATTTTGTTCTAATACTTATACCTGCACTATATATTTTGTACTGATACTTATACCTGCACTATATATTTTGTTCTAATACTTATACCTGCACTATATATTTTGTACTAATACTTATACCTGCACTATATATTTTGTACTAATACTTATACCTGCACTATATATTTTGTACTAATACTTATACCTGCACTGTATATTTTATACTAATACTTATACCTGCACTATCTTTTTTGTTCTAATACTTATACCTGCACTATATTTTTTGTACTAATACTTATACCTGCACTATATATTTTGTTCTAATACTTATACCTGCACTATATATTTTGACTGATACTCATACCTGTACTATATATTTTGTACTAATACTTATACCTGCACTATCTTTTTTGTACTAATACTTATACCTGCACTATATATTGTGTTCTAATACTTATACCTGCACGATATCTTTTGTATTAATACTTATACCTGCACTATATATTTTGTACTAATACTTATACCTGCACTATCTTTTTTGTACGAATACTTATATCTGCACTATATGTTTTGTGCTCATACTTATACCTGCACTATATATTTTGTAGTAATACTTATACCTGCACTATACATTTTGTGCTAATACTTATACCTGCACTATATATTTTGTACTAATACTTATACCTGCACTATATATTTTGTACTAATACTTATACCTGCACTATCTTTTTTGTACTAATACTTATACCTGCACTATATGTTTTGTGCTAATACTTATACCTGCACTATACATTTTGTGCTAATACTTATACCTGCACTATATATTTTGTACTAATACTTATACCTGCACTATATATTTTGTACTAATACTTATACCTGCACTATATATTCTGTACTTATAGTTATACCTGCACTATATATTTTGACTGATACTCATACCTGTTTTATATATTTTGTACTAATACTTATACCTGCACTATATATTTTGTACTAATACTTATACCTGCACGATATCTTTTGTATTAATACTTATACCTGCACTATATATTTTGTTCTAAGACTTATACCTGCACTCTATATTTTGTACTAGTAGATATACCCGCACTATATTTTGTACTATACTTATACCTGCACTATATATTTTGTACAAATACTTATACCTGCACTATATATTTTGTTCTAATACTTATACCTGCACTATATATTTTGTACGAATACTTATACCTACACTATATATTTTGTACTAATACTTATACCTGCACTATATATTTTGACTGATACTCATACCTGAACTATATATTTTGTACTAATACTTATACCTGCACTGTATATTTTGTACTGATACTTATACCTGCACGATATAGTTTGTTCTCATACTTATACCTGCACTATATATTTTGTTATAATACTTATACCTGCACTATATGTTTTGTTCTAATACTTATACCTGCACTATATGTTTTGTACTAATACTTATACCTGCACTATATGTTTTGTGCTAATACTTATACCTGCACTATATTTTTTGTACTAATACTTATACCTGCACTATATATTTTGTTCTAATACTTATACCTGCACTATATATTTTGACTGATACTCATACCTGTACTATATATTTTGTACTAATACTTATACCTGCACTATCTTTTTTGTACTAATACTTATACCTGCACTATATATTGTGTTCTAATACTTATACCTGCACGATATCTTTTGTATTAATACTTATACCTGCACTATATATTTTGTACTAATACTTATACCTGCACTATCTTTTTTGTACTCATACTTATATCTGCACTATATGTTTTGTGCTCATACTTATACCTGCACTATATAGTTTGTTCTCATACTTATACCTGCACTATATATTTTGTTATAATACTTATACCTGCACTATATGTTTTGTTCTAATACTTATACCTGCACTATATGTTTTGTACTAATACTTATACCTGCACTATATGTTTTGTGCTAATACTTATACCTGCACTATATATTTTGTTCTAATACTTATACCTGCACTATATATTTTGTACTAATACTTATACCTGCACTATATATTTTGTTCTAATACTTATACCTGCACTATATATTTTGTACTCATACTTATACCTGCACTATATATTTTGTACTAATACTTATACCTGCACTATATATTTTGTACTAATACTTATACCTGCACTATCTTTTTTGTACTAATACTTATACCTGCACTATGTTTTGTGCTAATACTTATACCTGCACTATATATTTTGTACAAATACTTATACCTGCACTATCTTTTTTGTACTAATACTTATACCTGCACTATGTTTTGTGCTAATACTTATACCTGCACTATCTTTTTTGTACTAATACTTATACCTGCACTATATATTGTGTACTAATACTTATACCTGCACTATGTGTTTTGTTCTAATACTTATACCTGCACTATATATTTTGTACTAATACTTATACCTGCACTATATATTTTGTTCTAATACTTATACCTGCACTATATATTTTGTACTCATACTTATACCTGCACTATATATTTTGTACTAATACTTATACCTGCACTATATATTTTGTACTAATACTTATACCTGCACTATCTTTTTTGTACTAATACTTATACCTGCACTATGTTTTGTGCTCATACTTATACCTGCACTATATATTTTGTACTAATACTTATACCTGCACTATATATTGTGTACTAATACTTATACCTGCACTATGTGTTTTGTTCTAATACTTATACCTGCACTATATATTTTGTTCTTATACTTATACCTGCACTATATGTTTTGTGCTAATACTTATACCTGCACTATATATTTTGTACTAATACTTATACCTACACTGTATATTTTGTACGAATACTTATACCTGCACTATATATTCTGTACTTATAGTTATACCTGCACTATATGTTTTGTACTAATACTTATACCTGCACTATATATTTTGTACGAATACTTATACCTGCACTATATATTTTGTTCTTATACTTATACCTGCACTATATATTTTGTTATAATACTTATACCTGCACTATATGTTTCGTTCTAATACTTATACCTGCACTATATGTTTTGTAGTAATACTTATACCTGCACTATCTTTTTTGTACTAATACTTATACCTGCACTATATGTTTTGTGCTAATACTTATACCTGCACTATATATTTTGTACTAATACTTATACCTGCACTATATATTTTGTTCTAATACTTATACCTGCACTATATATTTTGTACTAATACTTATACCTGCACTATATATTTTGTACTAATACTTATACCTGCACTATATATTTTGTACTAATACTTATACCTGCACTATCTTTTTTGTACTAATACTTATACCTGCGCTATATATTGTGTTCTAATACTTATACCTGCACGATATCTTTTGTATTAATACTTATACCTGCACTATATATTTTGTACTAATACTTATACCTGCACTATATATTCTGTACTTGTAGTTATACCTGCACTATATGTTTTGTACTAATACTTATACCTGCACTATATATTTTGTACTAATACTTATACCTGCACTATATATTTTGTTCTAATACTTATACCTGCACTATATATTTTGTTATAATACTTATACCTGCACTATATGTTTCGTTCTAATACTTATACCTGCACTATATGTTTTGTACTAATACTTATACCTGCACTATATATTTTATTCTAATACTTATACCTGCACTATATATTTTGTACTAATACTTATACCTGCACTGTATATTTTGTACTAATACTTATACCTGCACTATATGTTTTGTACTAATACTTATACCTGCACTATATGTTTTGTTCTAATACTTATACCTGCACTATATATTGTGTTCTAATACTTATACCTGCTCGATATCTTTTGTATTAATACTTATACCTGCACTATATATTTTGTTCTAATACTTATACCTGCACTATATGTTTTGTACTAATACTTATACCTACACTATATATTTTGTACTCATACTTAAACCTGCACTATATATTCTGTACTTATAGTTATACCTGCACTATATGTTTTGTACTAATACTTATACCTGCACTATATATTTTGTACTAATACTTATACCTGCACTATATATTTTGTTCTAATACTTATACCTGCACTATATATTTTGTAACAATACTTATACCTGCACTATATGTTTCGTTCTAATACTTATACCTGCACTATATGTTTTGTACTAATACTTATACCTGCACTATCTTTTTTGTACTAATACTTATACCTGCACTATATGTTTTGTGCTAATACTTATACCTGCACTATATATTTTGTTCTAATACTTATACCTGCACGATATCTTTTGTATTAATACTTATACCTGCACTATATATTTTGTTCTAAGACTTATACCTGCACTCTATATTTTGTACTAGTAGATATACCTGCACTATATTTTGTACTATACTTATACCTGCACTATATATTTTGTACAAATACTTATACCTGCACTATATATTTTGTTCTAATACTTATACCTGCACTATATATTTTGTACGAATACTTATACCTACACTATATATTTTGTACTAATACTTATACCTGCACTATATATTCTGTACTTATAGTTATACCTGCACTATATATTTTGACTGATACTCATACCTGAACTATATATTTTGTACCAATACTTATACCTGCACTGTATATTTTGTACTGATACTTATACCTGCACTATATAGTTTGTTCTCATACTTATACCTGCACTATATATTTTGTTATAATACTTATACCTGCACTATATGTTTTGTTCTAATACTTATACCTGCACTATATGTTTTGTACTAATACTTATACCTGCACTATATGTTTTGTGCTAATACTTATACCTGCACTATATATTTTGTTCTAATACTTATACCTGCACTATATATTTTGTACTAATACTTATACCTACACTGTATATTTTGTACTAATACTTATACCTGCACTATATATTCTGTACTTATAGTTATACCTGCACTATATGTTTTGTACTAATACTTATACCTGCACTATATGTTTTGTACTAATACTTATACCTGCACTATATGTTTTGTACTAATACTTATACCTGCACTATATATTTTGTACTAATACTTATACCTGCACTGTATATTTTGTTCTAATACTTATACCTGCACTATCTGTTTTGTTATAATACTTATACCTGCACTATATGTTTCGTTCTATTACTTATACCTGCACTATATGTTTTGTACTAATACTTATACCTGCACTATCTTTTTTGTACTAATACTTATACCTGCACTATATGTTTTGTGCTAATACTTATACCTGCACTATATATTTTGTACTAATACTTATACCTGCACTATATATTTTGTTCTTATACTTATACCTGCACTATATATTTTGTGCTAATACTTATACCTGCACTATATATTTTGTACTAATACTTATACCTGCACTATATATTTTGTTCTAATACTTATACCTGCACTATATATTTTGTACTAATACTTATACCTGCACTATATATTTTGTACTAATACTTATACCTGCACTATATGTTTTGTTCTAATACTTATACCTGCACTATATATTGTGTTCTAATACTTATACCTGCTCGATATCTTTTGTATTAATACTTATACCTGCACTATATATTTTGTTCTAATACTTATACCTGCACTATATGTTTTGTGCTAATACTTATACCTGCACTATATATTTTGTACTAATACTTATACCTACACTATATATTTTGTACTCATACTTAAACCTGCACTATATATTCTGTACTTATAGTTATACCTGCACTATATGTTTTGTACTAATACTTATACCTGCACTATATATTTTGTACTAATACTTATACCTGCACTATATATTTTGTTCTAATACTTATACCTGCACTATATATTTTGTTATAATACTTATACCTGCACTATATGTTTCGTTCTAATACTTATACCTGCACTATATGTTTTGTACTAATACTTATACCTGCACTATCTTTTTTGTACTAATACTTATACCTGCACTATATGTTTTGTGCTAATACTTATACCTGCACTATATATTTTGTTCTAATACTTATACCTGCACTATATATTTTGTACTAATACTTATACCTGCACTATATATTTTGTACTCATACTTATACCTGCACTATATATTCTGTACTTATAGTTATACGTGCACTATATATTTTGACTGATACTCATACCTGCACTATATATTTTGTACTAATACTTATACCTGCACTATCTTTTTTGTACTAATACTTATACCTGGACTATATGTTTTGTGCTAATACTTATACCTGCACTATATATTTTGTACCAATACTTATACATGCACTATATATTTTGTACCAATACTTATACCTGCACTATCTGTTTTGTACTAATACTTATACCTGCACTATATGTTTTGTGCTAATACTTATACCTGCACTATATATTTTGTACTAATACTTATACCTACACTATATATTTTGGACTAATACTTATACCTGCACTATCTGTTTTGTACTAATACTTATACCTGCACTATATATTTTGTTCTAATACTTATACCTGGACTATATGTTTTGTGCTAATACTTATACCTGCACTATATATTTTGTACCAATACTTACACATGCACTATATATGTTGTACTAATACTTATACCTGCACCATCTGTTTTGTACTAATACTTATACCTGCACTATATATTTTGTTCTAATACTTATACCTGCACTATATATTTTGTACTAATACTTATACCTGCACCATCTGTTTTGTACTAATACTTATACCTGCACTATATATTTTGTTCTAATACTTATACCTGCACTATATATTTTGTACGAATACTTATACCTGCACTATATATTTTGTACTAATACTTATACCTGCACTATATATTCTGTACTTATAGTTATACGTGCACTATATATTTTGACTGATACTCATACCTGTACTATATATTTTGTACTCATACTTATACCTGCACTATATGTTTTGTACGAATACTTATACCTGCACTGTATATTTTGTTCTAATACTTATACCTGCACTATATATTTTGTACTAATACTTATACCTGCACTATCTGTTTTGTGCTAATACTTATACCTGCACTATCTATTTTGTTCTAATACTTATACCTGCACTATATGTTTTGTTCTAATACTTATACCTGCACTATATATTGTGTTCTAATACTTATACCTGCACTGTATATTTTGTACTAATACTTATACCTGCACTATATGTTTTGTTCTAATACTTATACCTGCACTGTATGTGTTGTACTAATACTTATACCTGCACTATCTTTTTTGTACTAATACTTAAACCTGCACTATATGTTTTGTGCTAATACTTATACCTGCACTATATATTTTGTACTAATACTTATACCTGCACTATATATTTTGTTCTAATACTTATACCTGCACTATATATTTTGTACTAATACTTATACCTGCACTATATATTTTGTTCTAACACTTATACCTGCACTATATATTTTGTTATAATACTTATACCTGCACTATATGTTTTGTTCTAATACTTATACCTGCACTATATGTTTTGTACTAATACTTATACCTGCACTATCTTTTTTGTACTAATACTTATACCTGCACTATATGTTTTGTGCTAATACTTATACCTGCACTATATATTTTGTACTAATACTTATACCTGCACTATATATTTTGTTCTAATACTTATACCTGCACTATATATTTTGTACTAATACTTATACCTGCACTATATATTTTGTACTAATACTTATACCTGCACTATATATTCTGTACTTATAGTTATACGTGCACTATATATTTTGACTGATACTCATACCTGTACTATATATTTTGTACTAATACTTATACCTGCACTATATGTTTTGTACTAATACTTATACCTGCACTATATATTTTGTACTAATACTTATACCTGCACTGTATATTTTGTACTAATACTTATACCTGCACTATCTTTTTTGTACTAATACTTATACCTGCACTATATGTTTTGTGCTCATACTTATACCTGCACTATATATTTTGTACCAATACTTATACCTGCACTATATATTTTGTACTAATACTTATACCTGCACTATCTGTTTTGTACTAATACTTATACCTGCACTATATGTTTTGTGCTAATACTTATACCTGCACTATATATTTTGTACTAATACTTATACCTACACTATATATTTTGTACTAATACTTATACCTGCACTATATATTTTGTACTAATACTTATACCTGCACTATATATTCTGTACTTATAGTTATACGTGCACTATATGTTTTGTGCTAATACTTATACCTGCACTATGTATTTTGTACTAATACTTATACCTGCACTATATATTGTGTTCTAATACTTATACCTGCACTATATATTCTGTACTTATAGTTATACCTATAAGAAATATGGAATGCACACAGTAATATGTGTAAAAGATAATATCTGCGCAAAATATATGCTTTTCCTGCACGTCCTCTCCGCCTGTCTGCATATCTCAGCAGTGCCCACGGGAGGCGGGTCTACGAAGCAGTTTAGCCAATTGCTTATTAAAGATATGAATGTATGACATACAATTTAGCCAATCAGCTTCCTTTTCAATTTAGCATTGGGCGAAAGTTTTATTGCCCCAAACTGAGCGTCCTCGTCAGGACGAGTCTCTACAGGCGCGCAAGCACTACTCCTTTAAGACCCGTTTGAGAGGAGAACTTTAGAGGAGACGAACCCCAACTGCAGTGAACGAGCTGATCCCAGATCAGCCTGACCTCACAGTCAGACAGCAGACGAGCAGGACAGGGAAGCAGGACATGAAGCTTCACTACCAGCTGAACACCAGACAGGTTAGCTAGCTGCATGACGTCATGCTGATCATTTAGTTAGCTTTTTAAAACAACGGGGACAGATCCAGCATGGACAGGTAGGGAGTGAGGGATGAGGAGGTAAGGAAACATGAGAACACCAGGGTAGGGGGTGAGGGATGAGGAGGTAAGGAGACATGAGAACACTAAGGTAGGGAGTGAGGGATGAGGAGGTAAGGAAACATGAGAACACCAGGGTAGGGAGTGAGGGATGAGGAGGTAAGGAGGCATGAGAACACCAGGGTAGGGAGTGAGGGATGAGGAGGTAAGGAAACATGAGAACACCAGGGTAGGGAGTGAGGGATGAGGAGGTAAGGAAACATGAGAACACCAGGGTAGGGAGTGAGGGATGAGGAGGTAAGGAAACATGAGAACACTGTCAAGCTACGTATTAGACAAAGTGAACATCTTCTCTTCTACATATTGTCCTCAGTCTCATCTTAACTTGGTCATGGAGGCATCAACATGTAATAGAGATGTTAAATTAACAGTGAAAACTCATCATAGCTTAATTTAACATCAGTATTCATAATTACACTTCATGTTTACTTCTCCTGATCTTTACCTCCTATAACAAGGTCCATAGGACATCTCAATAAATGAACATGTTATGTTATATTTTACGGTGATTCGACCCGGTCGCGGCTGTTTCCTGTCCTGACCCCTCAGTGGCGGAATGAACTCCCCACTGACCTCAGGACAGCAGAGTCACTGCCCATCTTTCATCAGGCTGAAGACTCACCTCTTCAAGAAGCACTACCCTGAACCTTCCACTCAGCACTTAATCAGCATCTATTGTATTCATACTAGTTTGTTTCTGTTCTTCTGCTCTGCTTGATGCTCTGAGATGCTCGTTTAAAGGAGATGCACTTAAGACTTCTGGTGACGAGTAGTTCTCTTGAATACCGATGTTGAACACACTTATTGTAAGTCGCTTTGGATGAAAGCGTCTGCTGAATGACTGTAATGTAATGTAATAATAAAATTGTAAAAATAAGTTATTGTGAATAAATCAACAGATGTGACATCATGAATATGATGATTGGAACAGTCTCTCTTTAACAGTTCAACTCAGAGTACAGACACAAATAAACAAGCTCTTAAAGTCATTTAAGGATTATGATTATTTAAAGCAGCAGAGAAAAGACCATCTGCTGGAGGGGGGGGGGGGGGACTCTTTATCTCATTACCATCAGTGGAATTAGAGACTTGAATGGTTGAGACTCTAATGTGAGTTGTGGTTGATGAGGAGCAGCGGACAGGACATCTTTAACTTAACTCATTATGAAATTAGTATTTCACTGTTTAACACCCTGAACTGTGTTTCGATGATGAAGAGAATTTCAATAACATAGAAGTCTTCATGAGCTCATTTACAATCCAAACGGTTCCACTTTCAGTTCCAGTAACAGCTGATTAAATACAGCGTTAAGTACAATGAGATGAACGGGACACATTTTATGAAAGAAGAAGAAGAAATGAAGTTTACTAATGTGTACAGGTGTGCTTTACCTGGTCTGTCACAGCTTTGTGTGTGGTCATGTGACGCTCCAGCTGGGCCCGGTGGACGAAGGCATCGGCACATAGCGGACAGGTGAAGCTCTCCTCGTTCTTCTCGTGCCGGTATTTGATGTGTTCCTTCAGAGACGTTAGACGCTTGTAGCCGCGGTCGCAGTACGGACAGGTGAGCAGCTGGGAGAAGTCGTCAGGTGAGCCGGACAGCAGGTCTGCAGAGAGACGGGGAGAGGTCACAAGTTAGGGGCCTGTCCTTATATATATATATATATATATGTATATGTTTCATACCTGGGCCTTCAGTGCTGTCCTTCTACAGCTGAACCACCTCATAATAACCTCATTATCACGCCACAGCTGCGGGTTAGTATTTGTTTCTATTGGTGTAATAATACACGTATTCGTATTAAAGTGTTCGGTACAAGGCTGACGAACCGAACAATATGTTTGAATAATACGAGTGCATTTGGAAAATGCAGAAGCTTAAATTGTGGGAAATATAATGTTCTCTCGGTGGAGCCACTGCTCAACATGGCAACGCACCCAACGTGCTGCCTGACACGCCCACCACGGGAATAAAAACATCGTACTCTGGTGATGCTCATGTGTTCTGGGAGGCTACGCTAAACTAGCTTAGCAGAAAAACAACAGCAGCACACACGCTACGAACTCTCCCCGCAGCGTTCAGCTGTTCCTACTGATCCAAACAGACCAAAGCAAACGCCACACAATCCCCATCCCTCCAGACATCAGTCCTGCTTTGTTAAAGAAAACAGATGCATGAATACGCACATGACGCCGAGATGCTTCGTCATTGATGGACAATGCATATCGTCAAAATCAATGTAATGAACACAATGACAAGAACAAACTCACAAGAATCCAGCAGCACGACAGCACTAGAACACGAGCCATTCAAATATTATTCACATCAGAGGGAACAATATGAACCACATCATAAAAACGACACCGTAGACACATGAACACAGTAGTGACGCTGCTGCAGATGTACAAACTAGTGCTGGGCAACGATTCAAATCTTTAATCACGATTAATCTCATTGTTGTGGCAAAATTCAATAATAAATTCAAAAGTAGTGTATTGTGCACTTTTATTTTAAAGTACTGCTCTATGAACAAAAGGTCAATAACATTTGGTTTGTAAACACATATCTATATATATATATATATATGCATGTATATATATATATATATATATATATATATATATGTATGCATGTATATATATATTTATATATTGACTCGTCTCACCGTGCTCACTCTCGTCCTGACCGACGGCTTCGGGGGTTCCCAGTCGCGTCACCTCCTCCGGGGCTTCTGGGTAAATGATGGCGGTGTCGCTGCGCTGCAGGTACTCGGCGATGGTTGCCGGGTGACCGTCTCCATCCTCATGTTTACGTTTCAGGAAGAAGTCGTCGAGTTCAGAGACTGAACACAGAACACTTCATCATCAGCATAGAAATGCACAAAACAGAGCTGACATTATGTAACATACGTGTGTAATTATTTACATATATATATATATATATATATATATATATGTAAATATATACATATATGTATATATATATATATATATACATATATATGTATATATATACATATATATATATATGTAAATATGTATGTATATATATACATACATATATATTATATATATATGTATATATATGATGTTCTCACCTGTTATGTTTCCTTCTGGACCGACAGCTTCATACTCGTCTTTCCTGTCGTCTGTTAAATGAAAACATATTTATATTTAGTCATCTTCTCCTCCTCCTCTTCTTCCTCCTTTTCCCCCTCTTCCTCTTCCCTCTCCTCCATTTCCTCCTCCTCTTCCTTCTCCTTCCTCCTCCTCTTCTACCTCTTCCTCCTCCTCTTCGACCTCGTCCTCTTCCTCCCCCACACCAACAGAGAGGGACGACGAGGGAGGAGGTATCTCCCCCCATAAACCCTCAGGGGGAGACAGGATAATTAATAAATATGTAATTTTACACACAAAAAGACTTCTAGAGTAAATAATAAAATAATAAATGATTGATTCTGACATTTCCTTTTTCCACCAGGCGGCGCTATGAGTTATTGAAATGTTTTCTATTGAAGTATGTTCAAGCTTGAAGTAGCATCATGCATAGGAAGTTTTGTGCAGATTGAATAATGTGCCTTGGAGTTATAACAACTTCCTTTTTTCATGCCGAATGAGGCAAAATGGCCGCCACGCCACGTCAAGGTTCTTCGATGAAAACTCACAAAGGTCTTGAGAGCATCCAAATTTGAAGAAGATCGCATAAATTCTGTAGGAGGAGTTCGTTAAAGTACGAAGGCTGACAAATGCAAAAAGTGACAAAAAGCATAGCTTTGCGGGTTTACTGTAGAGCCCCCTAGTGATTGAATGCAAAACAAATCGCAGGGTATGTTACAGGATGCGATGTGCACATATGTTGCAAATTTGGTAATTTTAGGACAAACGGTTCAGAAGTTATGTGTATTGATATATAAGCCACGCCCTGAAAAGTTAATTGGTTAATATCTTGTAAATGCAAATAGATATCAAAAAGCTTTTGATAACTTTTGATGACGTAGATCGAATAATGATCCACAGCAAATTTGGTAGCAATCGGAACAAGCATGTAGGAGAAGTTTGCAAAGATGTGTTTTTCACTAAATTCAAAATGGCGGAAAATCTAAGTTGGAGGACCTTAGGGGTCTGAGAGGCTTTCTTGTAGATCTAGCGGAGTCGGACATATGTGTCGAATTTCAAGTAAATCGGACATACTGGCCGAGGGGCGTCGCCGGTCCGATTTCTAGGGGGCGTTAGAGAGCCATTTCTTTACACAGAAAGATGCATCCTTTTTCAGATGGCTATTTTCACCAGACCTGACAAGCCTTCAAAAAATTGGTGAGTTTTCATGCATGGCAATTCCCCCAAAAATGCTCTCAAAGTGCAAAAATCAAAATCACGAAAAATAATACCCCATATAATTTCAATAGGGCCTTCACTGGCCCGACGTTGTCGGTTGCTCGGGCCCAAATAATAATACACAAATAAAAGTATATTCCTACATTCATATCGATAAAATTTGGAAAACCAGTAACACTGTGTGGTTTCCTCTGCTGGGAACACTGGGACACATTTCTTCTTCTGTGGCTCTACTCTTCTTCCCACTGTTGTTGTTGTTCATTCGAAAGTAAAATGGAGTCTCTTTGTGTGTTTTCTTTCCTTGAGAGACAAGATGGAGGAACAATCAGTTCTTCTCTTGTTTCTTCATTTCATTTCAACTAAAAGATAACCAACCAATATATATATATATATATACATATATATATATATATATATATATATGTATATATGTATATATATATATATATACATATATATAAGGTACACACACACACACACACACCACACGTAGCCTTCTGTTGACTCACCGCTGCCGTTCAGGTGTCTGTTGGGGTCGTCTCCGAGTCTCCAGGTCTGATGGTGGTCCTGTGGACCCTCTGAGTCCTCCTGGTGCCGGTAGGACAGCGGGGCGTGGGCGACCCGGGGCAACGCCTCCAAAGGGCTGCCCTCCTCTTCCTGCTCTTCATTCTCTCCTCCTCTTCCTCCTCCTCCATCTCCGTTAACGAGGCCGTTCTCCTCAGAGACCAGAGTCCTGTCGTCCTCGTCGGTCTCTGAACCCGTCTCCACATTCTCATAGTTTAACACTGAAACACAAACACCGGACCATGTTAGACCAGGGCCATGTTGGACCAGGACCACGAGGAAGAGGAGCAGGAAAGGGAGGAGGAGGAAGAGAAAGAGGAGAAGGAGTAGGAAGCACATTCCTGGACTGGGAGTCTTTTTCTGTCTCAGAGCCCAGGGGACTGAGGACTGTGAAATGTCCCATGACTGAACATAAACCTGGTTAAACCAGGGGACAGAGTACTACTACTACTACTACTACTACTACTACTACTACTACTATGTCCACTCCTACTACTACTAGTACTACGACTACTACTGCTGCTACTGTTACTACTACTACTATTACTAGTACTACTACCTCTGCTGCTACTGTTACTACAACTACTTCCACTCTAATTACTACTATTTCTACAACTAATACTACTACTACTGCTGCTACTGTTACTACTACTACGATTACTACTACTATTATTACTACCACTGCTGCTGCTACTACGACTACTACTACTCATAGTAATACTACCTCTGCTGCTACTGTTACGACAACTACTACTACGCTGTACACATACTTTGTTACAGGTGAAAGGAATAGATCAAACACTATAGTTTGTAGCTAGATAGCCTAGCTTAGCATAAAGACTTAAAGGGAGGGGAAACAGCAAGCCGAGCTCAGAAAGAAACAAAACAACAGGAAGTTATCCACAATTTATCCACCAAAACATGAATAAGAAAAGTAAAACGTCTTCAGCACAGTTTGAAAATATTACTGATGTAAACAAGCTCATCGTCAGCAAAATGA
>CM051688.1:240000-300000 GCA_028022725.1 Lycodopsis pacificus | reverse complement strand
ATAAGTATATGTATATAAGTTGTATATAAGTTATATAATTCACACCAAACGCGGCGAGACTGGAGTGATGCAAATTTGCGATGGCGATGCGCGCTTGGCGCGTAATCGGGCGAAGTCGCGCGAATTCGCCCCAAACGCGTGAGTTGAAATTTTTCAACTTTGCCGAAAAAATGGCGTGACGCTGCGGCGCGATAGCTATCAGTGTTGAGTTGCTCCCCCCGTCATCACTGACTTCCTGCCGCTGTTGAATCAGGAAATAAATCCTGTAGCCGTCTGTGTTCACGCAGAGCTCTGATGCCTCATATCAACAGAGACCGGACCAACATGTGTACATGTGTGTGTGAACCATACGGTACAAACCATGAACACGCTGCCGTATTTACGTCTACGTGACGTTATTGAGTGCTGGTGGAGCTGCTACGATGTTAGCATAGCATAGCACCGATCCATCAGAGCTCCATTGAGAAGACAGGTCGCCTACAAATCAGCATCATTACGTAGTTATTTCCCTTTTTGTCGGTTTATTGCCGTTGAATCACAGCCGATCAGTTTCTTTAGTGTTCGCACAGCTGTAGTGAACAGCGACCTGTGGCTTGCTAGACACAGTGAATACAGCTCGATGAAATCCACGGAGCTCCTCTGAACAACGTTATGAACCAGACATGACGGCGCTTAGCTTCCTGATATCTGTGACTTCCACAACACGTACTCAGCAGAAATAGGCTGTTTTTTCCATGGTTGATGGCGGACAATTGACATATATGTATAAATACGACTGCTTCCAGTCTTTGCGCTAAGCTAGGCTAACCGCTTCCATCTGATTCCAGTCTTTGCGCTAAGCTAGGCTAACCGCTTCCATCTGATTCCAGTCTTTGTGCTAAGCTAAACATGATTCACAGACATGATTCAAGGACTCTGGATGATAAAGTGAACCTAATCAGAGCTGAACGTACCTGAGAGGTTTCCTCTGGTCCATCAATAAACATCCAGGAGTGCACTTTATAGATCAATAATCATATAGATCAATAATCACATAGATCCAATAATCACATAGATCCATTAAGAATAATCATATAGATGCAATAATCATATAGATCCATTAAGAACAATCACATAGATCCAATAAGAATAATCATATCGATCCAATAATCATCTAGATCCATTAAGAACAATCATATAGATCCAATAATGATATAGATCCAAAAAGAACAATCATATAGATCAAATAAGAACAATCATATAGATCCAATAAGAATAATCATATAGATCCAATAAGAACAATCATATAGATCCAATAATCATATAGATCCAATAAGAACAATCATATAGATCCATTAAGAACAATCACATAGATCCATTAAGAACAATCACATAGATCCAATAAGAATAATCATATAGATCCAATAATTATATAGATCCAAAAAGAACAATCATATAGATCCATTAAGAACAATCACATAGATCCAATAAGAATAATCATATAGATCCAATAATCATATAGATCCAATCAGAACAATCATATAGATCCAATAAGAACAATCATACAGATCCAATAAGAATAATCATATAGATCCAATAAGAATAATCATATTGATCCAATAATCATATAGATCCAATAAGAACAATCATATAGATCCAATAAGAACAATCATATAGATCCAATAAGAATAATCATATAGATCCAATAAGAACAATCATATAGATCCAATAAGAATAATCATATAGATCCAATAAGAACAATCACAAGAATAATCCATCAGATCCAACAGATCGTCCTCGTCCAGGTGCATCCACATCCTGCCGCTCACTGAAAGGTAATGAGAGATGAAACAAGCTCTCTCCCTCCCTCTCTCTCTCTCTGTCTCTCCCTCTCTCTCTCTCTGTCTCTCTCTGTCTCTCTCTCTCTCCCTCTCGCTCTGTCTCGCTCCCTCTCTCTCTCTCTCTGTCTCTCTCACCCTCTCTCTCTCTCTCCCCTGAGAGCAGATCACCTGAACCATTGGCAGAGGAGATAAGAAGGCTCTGCTCTGAATAATGAGGTCGCTGCCTAGCGGCTAAGAGCTGGAAGTGATTGATCAAACAGATGATATTTAAATATACTTCTTGAAAACTGAAACTTATCTACGTCATGTTGTTATGTTTGTTAGATTCTCAGTAGTGATACTAAATGATGCTTATTATACATATTACCAACAAAACAGGGGAATGTAGGTGAAGGAAACATGAAGAGACGCCACACAAACAGCTGTTCACCACTTGCTCCCGGCCGGTTCTTGTGTTAAAAATGTCGCTTAATAATAAAAGAAATCTGCGTTAATGCGCAATAAAATAATTGTCGGCGTTAATTAATTAATGCATCAACGCAATAACAATGCGTTAACTTGCCCAGCACTAATATATATATATATAAATATATATATATATATAAATGTGTGTGTGTGTGTATACAATCCTGTTTTCTGTGACAGTGCTGGACCTTCAGATGAAGTCCTGGCAGCAGAAACAGATCATTTCTCTGGAATGTAGATGAGGTTCTAAGAATGGAGACAAATCCCTCAAAGACATGGGGGGGGGGGGGGGGGGGGGGGGGGGAGTTTCCATGGCGACCTGTTGGCAGACTGATGTGTAATTACAGTCACCACATCCCAGCCTGTTCCTCCATGTGGTCGACCAGAAAACAAAAAGAGAGTCGCTCTGTAATTCACCCCTCAAAGGGAGGAGGGAGGAGGGATGAGGGAGGAGGGAGGAGGGAGGAGGTTTAAAAAAAACACAACCACAGAGAGAACTTCAGGATATTTTACTCTCCGACTGAAACACAAGTTTCTGAGCTCCAAAAACAGCTGAAGAGCAATGGAAAGACAAAAACCCATAATAATATATTATGATATAGTCACCAGAAGTCTTAAGTGCATCTCCTTTAAACAAGCATCTAAGAGCATAAACCAGAGCAGAAGAACAGAAACAAACTAGTATGAATACAATAAGTGAAGGTTCAGGGTAGTGCTTCTTGAAGAGGTGAGTCTTCAGGTAGTACTTCTTGAAGAGGTGAGTATTCAGGGTAGTACTTCTTGAAGAGGTGAGTCTTCAGGGTAGTACTTCTTGAAGAGGTGAGTCTTCAGGGTAGTGCTTCTTGAAGAGGTGAGTCTTCAGGGTAGTACTTCTTGAAGAGGTGAGTCTTCAGGGTAGTACTTCTTGAAGAGGTGAGTCTTCAGGGTAGTACTTCTTGAAGAGGTGAGTCTTCAGGGTAGTGCTTCTTGAAGAGGTGAGTCTTCAGGGTAGTACTTCTTGAAGAGGTGAGTCTTCAGGGTAGTACTTCTTGAAGAGGTGAGTCTTCAGGGTAGTGCTTCTTGAAGAGGTGAGTCTTCAGGGTAGTACTTCTTGAAGAGGTGAGTCTTCAGGGTAGTACTTCTTGAAGAGGTGAGTCTTCAGGGTAGTGCTTCTTGAAGAGTTGAGTCTTCAGCCTGATGAAAGATGGGCAGTGACTCTGCTGTCCTGAGGTCAGTGGGGAGTTCATTCCACCACTGAGGGGTCAGGACAGGAAACACGTGACCGGGTCGATCGGCCACAGGGACCTCTGAGCGACGGGGCGACCGATCGCCCCGAGGCAGCAGAGCCAAGAGGTCGGCAGGGGTGTAGGGCTTGACCGTGGCCTGGAGATAGGAAGGAGCTGTTCCCTTCACTGCCCTGTAGACTAGCTAGTATAAAAAACGTTTATCAGTTGTGGGCCGTCACAGCCTGCAAGGCCTTCTCTGCTGGCCTAAACAGAATCACAAAGTTATATCTATTTTATAATTTAATAATTTTTCATAAATACACTACATGTATTATAATATTGTTCCCATTATCTCATGTTCTCATTGCACAGCTCCTGTCTTCCTCAGTTGCTCTGCTTCCAGTGCAGCTTGTTTTACGTAGCGCTTTTATCCAATCAGAGCTCACCTCTGTGTCTCTAGGTAGAACAGAGCCCGAGGCCTGCAGACTCACAAGTGCATCATGTGCACTTTAAGTGAATGGGGACGATGTTGTTGATTGTCATAGTGTTCAACCAATCAGATCTTTAGTTTGACATGGTGGGCGTATTCTTTGACGTGTCAGAGATGCTAGCTGGCCTACAAGTACGTGTTTGGTCAGTGGGCTAGCGTGACGTGTTGGGCGGTGACAATCCCAAAGTCTGCTCCTCTGTGAGCGGACATCTTCAGCCTCAAATCATTAAAACGTATTCAAGAAATACAACTGGGGAGACTCGACTGTCTTCACTGGCGTCCATGAATGGAGAAGGACTTCTTACTGGAACTAAAACACACGGATATACTGAACAACGTGAGATTAAACTCTTTATTAACAAAGAAAGGAGGATGGACTTTGTCTTTAAATAGTGAACAGCTTTGTGTCTGCAGTAGCGTCACTACTGTGTTCATGTGTCTACGGTGTAGTTTTTATGATGTGGTTCATATTGTTCCCTCTGATGTGAATAATATTTGAATGGCTCGTGTTCTAGTGCTGTCGTGCTGCTGGGTTGATTTGTTGCTTTGTTGTCATATAAATACATGTGACTGGTTCTTGTGAGTTTGTTCTTGTCATTGTGTTCATTACATTGATTTTGACGATATGCATTGAGGGTGTGTGTGTGTGTTTGTTGTCAGTGTAGAAGGTGTGTGAGTGTGTGTGTGTGTATGTGTCTGTGTGTGTGTAGGTCTGTGTGTGTGTGTAGGTGTGTGTAGGTGTGTGTGTGTGTGTGTGTAGGTGTGTGTAGGTGTGTGTGTGTAGGTGTGTGTAGGTGTGTGTGTGTGTGTGTGTGTGTGTAGGTGTGGATGTGTGTAGGTGTGTGTGTGTGTAGGTGTGTGTGTAGGTGTGTGTGTAGGTGTGTGTGTAGGTGTGTGTGTAGGTGTGTGTGTGTGTGTAGGTGTGTGTGTAGGTGTGTGTAGGTGTGTGTGTAGGTGTGTGTAGGTGTGTGTGTGTGTGTGTAGGTGTGTGTGTGTAGGTGTGGATGTGTGTAGGTGTGTGTGTGTGTAGGTGTGTGTGTAGGTGTGTGTGTAGGTGTGTGTAGGTGTGTGTGTGTGTGTAGGTGTGTGTGTAGGTGTGTGTGTGGGTTTGTGTGTGTAGGTGTGTGTGGGTGTGTGTGTAGGTGTGAGTGTGTGTGTGTGTGTGGGTGTGTGTGTAGGTGTGTGTGTAGGTGTGTGTGTATGTGTGTGTGTAGGTGTGGGTGTGTGTAGGTGTGTGTGTGTAGGTGTGTGTAGGTGTGTGTGTGTGTGTGTGTAGGTGTGTGTGTGTGTGAGTGTGTGTATAGGTGTGTGTGTGTGTGTGTGTGTAGGTCTGTGTGTGTAGGTGTGTGTGTGTGTGTAGCTGTGTGTGTGTGGGTGTGTGTGTAGGTGTGTGTGTGGGTTTGTGTGTGTAGGTGTGTGTGGGTGTGTGTGTAGGTGTGAGTGTGTGTGGGTGTGTGTGTAGGTGTGTGTGTATGTGTGTGTGTGTGTGTGTGTGTGGGTGTGTGTGTAGGTGTGTGTGTAGGTGTGTGTGTATGTGTGTGTGTAGGTGTGGGTGTGTGTAGGTGTGTGTGTGTGTAGGTGTGTGTGTAGGTGTGTGTAGGTGTGTGTGTGTGTGTAGGTGTGTGTGTGTGTGTGTGTGTGTGAGTGTGTGTGTAGGTGTGTGTGTGTGTGTGTAGGTCTGTGTGTGTAGGTGTGTGTGTGTGTGTGTAGCTGTGTGTGTGTGGGTGTGTGTGTAGGTGTGTGTGTGTGGGTTTGTGTGTGTAGGTGTGTGTGGGTGTGTGTGTAGGTGTGAGTGTGTGTGTGTGTGGGTGTGTGTGTAGGTGTGTGTGTATGTGTGTGTAGGTATGTGTGTGTGTGTGTGTAGGTGTGTGTGTGTGTGGGTGTGTGTGTAGGTGTGTGTGTGTATGTGTGTGTGTGTGTGTGTAGGTGTGTGTGGGTGTGTGTAGGTGTGTGTGTGTGTAGGTGTGTGTGTGTGTGTAGGTGTGTGTGTATGTGTGTGTGTGCGTGTGTGTGTGTAGGTATGTGTGTGTGTGTGTGTAGGTATGTGTGTGTGTGTGTGTAGGTGTGTGTGTGTGTGTGTGGGGGGGATTAACAGTTCGTTTTTTAACGGACTTACTAACTCAAGGTGTTAAAACCTGATTAAAGTTTTCAGTGACTCGACTCGTTCAAAGAGGAACTACCGCTTGTTGTTCCTCCACCTTCTACACTGATAACACACACACACACACACACACACACACATTATACACTGATAACACACACACACACACACACACATTATACACTGATAACACACACACACACACACATTATACACTGATAACACACACACACACACACACTCACCCCACCTCATCAGATAACCTCACAGGTCCAAACAAAAGTATTCACATTTCAGCACATTCAGGGTGTTCACATTACATTCACGACTATGAATACTACACTGTAGTATTTCCAGTAGTACAACTAACCCTCTACTACTTCTGATGGAAGAGGTTCTAAATGAAAGAATACAACCAGTTTCCTGTCTGAGGTGAACAGAATGATGAGGAGGAGTGTGAAGGTGGAGCTGTCTACATGAAGAGGAAGAGTGTGAAGGTGGAGATGTCTACACGAAGAGGAAGAGTGTGAAGGTGGAGATGTCTACACGGAGAGGAAGAGTGTGAAGGTGGAGATGTCTACACGAAGAGGAAGAGTGTGAAGGTGGAGATGTCTACACGGAGAGGAAGAGTGTGAAGGTGGAGATGTCTACACGAAGAGGAAGAGTGTGAAGGTGGAGATGTCTACACGAAGAGGAAGAGTGTGAAGGTGGAGATGTCTACACGAAGAGGAAGAGTGTGAAGGTGGATATGTCTACACGGAGAGGAAGAGTGTGAAGGTGGAGATGTCTACACGAAGAGGAAGAGTGTGAAGGTGGAGATGTCTACACGAAGAGGAAGAGTGTGAAGGTGGAGATGTCTACACGGAGAGGAAGAGTGTGAAGGTGGAGATGTCTACACGGAGAGGAAGAGTGTGAAGGTGGAGATGTCTACACGGAGAGGAAGAGTGTGAAGGTGGAGATGTCTACACGAAGAGGAAGAGTGTGAAGGTGGAGATGTCTACACGAAGAGGAAGAGTGTGAAGGTGGAGATGTCTACACGAAGAGGAAGAGTGTGAAGGTGGAGATGTCTACACGAAGAGGAAGAGTCTGAAGGTGGACATGTCTACACGAAGAGGAAGAGTGTGAAGGTGGAGCTGACTTTAACTTTCATCCTATCAGCAGCAGAATGTCGGTTTAAGCGCCGCCCCTCTGATTACAGAGACCATGTGACGAAAAACACTTCTGCTACTCTCTGATAACGCCTGTGTGTGTGTGTGTGTGTGTGTGTAAAGGGTGTGTATATGTGTGTGTGTGTAAAGGGTGTGTATGTGTGTGTGTGTGTGTGTATATGTGTGTGTGTGTGTGTGTGTGTGTGTGTGTGTGTGTAAAGGGTGTGTAAAGGGTGTGTCTGTGTGTGTGTGTGTGTGTGTGTGTGTGTGTGTGTAAAGGGTGTGTATGTGTGTGTGTGTCATATATAAATAAGGATCCAGCTGAAGGTAGAAACAGTAAAAAGTGTCTTTTGAACTCTGGATCTTGTTCTACATGCGTTTTGAAGCCGATCAAACCTCATCTTTCTGTGGAAGTGTTCAATTAATCATCAGCCTCTGTGGAAGCTACGGGGGGGGAGCCCCCCCCCCCCCAAGTAAAAATGTAGGTTGCCTTAAGAGAAAGTCAGACTTCAGTGTGAATAATGGATTCAGACTCTCACACTTCTGGATGTGATGAAGCAGTTTGAGGGTTTACAGCCGCCAGCCTCTCTGGGGGGGGAGGGGTCTGACGGTCTGAATTATTCATCTTCCCAGGTGGGAGATGAATCTTTACAAAAGGGGATGAGGAGACTTATTAAATTCCTCCGATGAATACCTTGTTCCTGTCAGAAACTTTTCCCTCCTAATAATTCATGACTGCAGGTGTTTTAACTTTAACTGTCAACTCCTTCCTCCTCTGAATGGTAGCAGGATTCATCGACACACTTCCACTGCTGGATCAGGATCAGCTCAGACCAGCAGACCCCCCCCCCCACACACACTGAGATCCTCAGGATGCCGTCTAGGACATCGTCGAGAACAATGTAACTAAATGTAACGTGATACCGTAAAGAAGTCATTACAAGAACAATGTAACTGAATGTAACATGATACCGTAAAGAAGTCTGTGAAGAACAATGTAACTAAATGTAACGTGATACCGTAAAGAAGTCGTTAGAAGAACAATGTAACTAAATGTAACGTGATACCGCAAAGAAGTCGTTAGAAGAACAATGGAACTAAATGTAACGTGATTCCGTAAAGAAGTCGTTAGAAGAACAATGTAACTAAATGTAACGTGATACCGTAAAGAAGTCGTTAGAAGAACAATGTAACTAAATGTAACGTGATAACGTAAAGAAGTCGTTAGAAGAACAATGTAACTAAATGTAACGTGATTCCGTAAAGAAGTCGTTAGAAGAACAATGTAACTAAATGTAACGTGATACCGTAAAGAAGTCGTTAGAAGAACAATGTAACTAAATGTAACGTGATACCGTAAAGAAGTCGTTAGAAGAACAATGTAGCTAAATGTAACGTGATACCGTAAAGAAGTCGTTAGAAGAACAATGTAACTAAATGTAACGGGATACCGTAAAGTAGTCGTTAGAAGAACAATGTAACTAAATGTAACGTGATTCCGTAAAGAAGTCGTTAGAAGAACAATGTAACTAAATGTAACGTGATACCGTAAAGAAGTCGTTAGAAGAACAATGTAACTAAATGTAACGTGATACCGTAAAGAAGTCGTTAGAAGAACAATGTAACTAAATGTAACGTGATACCGCAAAGAAGTCGTTAAAAGAACAATGTAACTAAATGTAACGTGATGCCGTAAAGAAGTCATTAGAAGAACAATGTAACTAAATGTAACGTGATACCGTAAAGAAGTCGTGAGAAGAACAATGTAACTAAATGTAACGTGATATTGTGAAGAAGTCGTTAGAAGAACAATGTAACTAATTGTAACGTGATATTGTGAAGAAGTCGTTACAAGAACAATGTAACTAAATGTAACGTGATATTGTGAAGAAGTCGTTACAAGAACAATGTAACTAAATGTAGCGTGATACCGTAAAGAAGTTGTAGAATAGCAATAACATTTTAGGGATATTCAGTGTCACATTTAAAAAAAAGAACATACTCAGGAATTGGGACCTGAATGCAGCATTAACGACGATGCATAAAGAGAACACACACACACACACACAGAGTCAGGTATTGCCTCACAGCAGTCTGACTGGTGTTTAGTATTGTGGATCTGTTCCTGGAACAGTTTGAAGAAGTGAAACTGCTGATGGAGTCAGTTCAACGTGGACTCACAAGACCTCCGTCCACCAAAAACCTTCAGCAGGACAGAACGGCCAGTTCAAAGCAGAAGAAGGCCAAAGACACCCTAAAACATCAAAACAACATGTTCATGTTATCTCTCACACTGACAGATGAAGACTGTGTGACATGGTTGAAAGCTCTGGAATCAGAACATGAGTGGACATTGAGTCGGGAATGTTTAGTGAAATGAGTTTCAGGTTTTTAAGGAGGATCAGCTAAAACGGTTCTGGAGTCAGTAGAACTCCTCCAGTGATCTCCAGCCAATCACAGAGCAGAACGTCCTGTCCTTCATGAGCAGTGGAACGTTAATAACGGACGCTGACTCAGCGCTGCAGAGGGGAGGTCTGCTCATCGAGGGTGAAGGACAAACAGGAAGTGAGGTGTAATTGGAGCCGGTCGGTGCTCACGGTCACACCTGTGGACTGACAGACGTGTTCATCCACCATGTGACCTGGTAACCAATCAGACACTCGCCGTCGGGGTTCGCTGAGGTGACAGGAAGTGACAGGCGTTCGCCGCCCGAGGTCAACACTTTCCAGTCAAGTGGACGATCGGCCGACAAATCATCAGCGCTGCTAATGTGACTCACTCTGAGACTGTGGACCAATCAGGGCCCAGCTGAGAGGACAGCAGGTGACAGGAAGTGACGAACTGAGACAGGAAACTGTGGTTATATTCTCCATTAATCTGCTGCTTCGTTTTCATGTCTAATAAACATTTAATAATGAATGAAATATTTAGTTTTGTTTGACCGACAACAAAAGAGATTCAGTTTCCAGTTGGAGCCAAACTGAGATGAGTTTAAAAGTTTGATCCCAATGAAACGATCAGCATTATGATCAGATTAGATGATTGAAGCTGCAGCTTGTTTCTAATATAATATATAACATATGTATAATGTAACAGAGCGGTGTATTCAGCGTATATGTGCTGATGAGCAGCTCGTGGAGCTGATTGCGATGCTGCTGATGTCTGAACAGAGCAGCATCTGACAATAAGAGATGAGGGGGAGTCGGGGGGAGGTGGGAGAGAGAGGGAGGAGGATGTCGGTACAATGAGACCAGTGTTACCACGATGTGGTCTCCATTGTACCTCTGAGCTGAGAGGTGCCTCCACTTCCTGCTTCACAGGAAAACCACCGACCACTTTCACTCAGAAACCAGCTCCCAGTAAAAGCTGCTGCTTTCCACTCAGACCAGTGAAGACACCTGAAGACGGGACGCTCCGGCTCTGCTGCTCCTTTAGGTCCACACTCTCCTCACAGCTCTTATTATTTATTCATTTTCATTCATATATAATATATATATGTTCACTTGTTATGTAGTAACGTTATAATGTTAACATTGTCCCCGATAATTATGAATTATAATAATGATTAATATATCATAAAGTTTTGATTCTTTGTAAATATATAAATCAATTAATTTGCTCTCAGTCCTCCAGTGAAACATGCTGAGCCTGCAGTCGACCACTGGCTTTAACAAGAGAAGAAGAGATGCTGAGGCGGGTCTCCAGGTGTGTGTGTGCGTGTGTGTGTGTGTGCGTGAGTGTGTGTGTGAGAGTGATAGTGTGTGTGAGTGTGTGTGTGCGTGTGTGTGTGTGTGTGTTTGATTAGCAGCAGACGTCACACACATCAGACTGAAATAGAAGCTCAACATCGTGGTTCATTCCTGACTCATGCTGCCATCGTCCTGCTTTAGATCTGCATTCGCACGCTGAACACACACGCACATACTCTCACACACACACACACACACACACAAACACACGCACATACTCTCACACACACACACAGACACACTCACACAAACACACCTACACACACAAACACACACACATACTCTCTCACACACACACACACACACAAACACACGCACATACTCTCACACACACACACACACACACACACACACACACACACAAACACACGCACATACTCTCACACACACACACAGACACACTCACACAAACACACCTACACACACAAACACACACACATACTCTCTCACACACACACACACAAACACACGCACATACTCTCACACACACACACACACACATACACACACAAACACACACACATACTCTCTCACACACAAACACACGCACATACTCTCACACACACACACACACACATACACACACACACACACAAACACACGCACACATATACACACACAAACTCTCACACACACACATGCACACACACTCACACACCAGCCCCTCCCTGTAGAAACCTGGTAGGAATGTAACCATGAGGTCACTCAAGTATTTGGGTATGGCTGTGTGTGTGTGTGTGTGTGTGTGTGTATATGTGTATGTGTGTGTGTGTGTGTGTGTGTGACCTGTTACACAGCTGACAGTTTTAATAATGAAATATCAGCTTGTCGTCATAATGATTATTGATTGATGAATTAATTGCTCAGTAATCTAGCTGATAAACGTCTTAAAGGTCCAGAGAAATAAACTTTAGTCTGAGTGTGTTCGTTCTATTACAAGCAGACCCCCCCCCCCATTCAGACGAGTGGGGGGGGTTGGGGGGGGTGAACACTTTGAAACACAAACCCGTCACTCTGCAGTCGGAGCGAGGGACGTTTCTAATCCTCTCCAGCCACACTCTCACAGCTCTTCAGAATAAAAGCCTTTTATCCAGCAGCCTCTCAACCAATTAAAGTCTTTACAATCGTTTACTGAACGGCTTCATTTTGCAATTTTCTCAAGACTTCTTCCTTTGACATCCCGAGTGTGAGAGAGGTAGAAGAGGAGGAAGAAGAAGACATCGACTCAAGAACCTCAAACTCAATCAGGAAGTGAGAGCTGATCAAAGCTGCGTTTAATTGTTTGTTCAATGAAAATAATCCTGTTGGTAGTTTTCATAGTGAGATATTCTTAAGTATGGAGACACTGAACCAATCAACACTGGACAGACATGAACCACAAGGAACCAGAACCACAAGGAACCAGAACCTCCAGAAACCAGGGAAACAGTCTTCAGCCTCGACAAACTGAGTGGTGTCCCACAGAGGTCAAGACTCGGACCCCTTTTATTCCTCATATACGAAGTGTTTCTACTTCAGGAGGCTAAGAGGTTAGAAACATGAGACAAAGTTCTTTCGTTCAATAAGAGAAACATGTTTCTAAATGTTTGGTATCTCAGGTATGAAGTGTTATAGAATAAAAGCAGCTAAAGTGACACTGAGGTTATATGAAGAAAACAATCTAGATTGACTGACAAACAGTGAAGTGGAGCTGAATTCATTGTCAATGTTTCAGTTTGTTAAACAGCTTCTGACTGACGTCCATCATCTATTTTAACTCTTGAAGGAGAGAAAACGGAAGTAAAGAGCGACCGAAAGAGAAGAAGAAGAAAAAGAAGAAGCTTTTAAATTAGACAAAGTGAAGAGAAACTACACCTAAAAGAGTTTTACTGTCTGTGTGATATATATATATATATATATATATATATATATATACTGTATATAGATGTATATGCATACATGTATGTGATACACTGCTGAATATCTTCACTCTTAAACCTCTTTCACATTTTTAAACATTCAAATCAATAGAAAGTTCACACATTTCTTAAAGCAGTTAAAGTTTAAAAGCGTCTGTTTTAACACATTTTCTGAAGAAAACTTCTCGTTAAATATAATTTCCAGTCAGCCACTGGAATTCACACAGTTTGAATATGAACTCATGAGTTTGTGCACATGTGACATCATAACGTACTCTGTAAATAAGAGCATACAGGATCAGGTCTGGCTCACAGTTAGAGTCCAGATCTCCATACAGGAGTTCTTAAGCTGCTTTGTGTTCATTCTAACACTAACTGCACCAAAAGCACTGATAGATTCAGGAACTGAAATAAAGTGAAAGGCCGGACGCAAAGCAGCAAAACTATTCCGATACAGTATCAATAAGATCCAAAACATGAGATATATATAATGACACGATGATCCCAGAAGATGTATTTCTTCACTAATTGAATGGAACAAGGCCTTCATGGTGTTAATCTCACTCTTCACCACGTTACAGCAGAAACACAACAACACAAAGCTGGAAAACAGAAGAATCCAAAGTGTGTGAGAGCAGAAGGTAAGAAGGAAAGAGAATAAGTGTGAGGGCAGAAGGTAAGAAGGAAAGAGAATAAGTGTGAGGGCAGAAGGTAAGAAGAAGGAAAGGGAATAAGTGTGAGGGCAGAAGGTAAGAAGAAGGAAAGGGAATAAGTGTGAGGGCAGAAGGTAAGAAGAAGGAAAGAGAATAAGTGTGAGGGCAGAAGGTAAGAAGGAAAGGGAATAAGTGTGAGGGCAGAAGGTAAGAAGAAGGAAAGAGAATAAGTGTGAGGGCAGAAGGTAAGAAGGAAAGGGAATAAGTGTGAGGGCAGAAGGTAAGAAGGAAAGGGAATAAGTGTGAGGGCAGAAGGTAAGAAGGAGGAAAGAGAATAAGTGTGAGAGCAGAAGGTAAGAAGAAGGAAAGAGAATAAGTGTGAGAGCAGAAGGTAAGAAGAAGGAAAGAGAATAAGTGTGAGAGCAGAAGGTAAGAAGAAGGAAAGAGAATAAGTGTGAGGGCAGAAGGGGAAGGTGTGTGTGTTCTGAGAAACAGAAGAAGAAGAAGCAACCGTGTGGTGACGAGGTCATCAAAACCCGTGAACCGAGTCAGCAGATTACAGGAGGAACTTGAGGACACTTCGGTGTCGACACACAAAAGAGGAAACAAAATGTTTTCTATCTTACCTGCTTTTCATGGGCCGAGGTTGTTGAAGCAGCCGAGGGAAACAGAGGAAGAAGAAAAACAAGAATTAGTGCAAAGAAACATTTATTTATTCACTTCACTGCTTGTAGAATTAGTCCAAAAATCATGACTTTTAAATATACACAGTTAAAGTATTTAATCCAAACCTGAACTGAGTCTTTACCCTAAACACCTCAGAAATCAGGTACTATAAATAAATACTCAGGTATCAGGACACGACGAGGACACGGCGAGGACACGGCGAGGACACGGCGAGGACAGGGGAGGACACGGCGAGGACACGGCGAGGACACGGCGAGGACAGGGGAGGACAGGTGTAAACACGGTGAGGACACAGCGAGGACAGGGGAGGACACGGCGAGGACACGGCGAGGACACGGCGAGGACAGGCGAGGACACGGCGAGGACACGGCGAGGACAGGCGAGGACACGCTGTCTTTTATCTGTCTTTTCTGGTTAACGTACTGCTGCTGTCCATTAGCTTGAATGGGGGCTCCAGTGCAGACACATCCAGGACTCATTGGATCTCTTCTGGTCTGCTGCACGTACACATAAGTCACATGGTAATTATTGTCTGGTATCGCTTGGATCAATTTGCATTGAACCCAAAGAGGATTGTAGCTCGTTGAGCCGCTACGAGACAACATAGAAACGGGGACAGGAAGCCGTCTCATCGTCACTCTGATGAAATAAACATGTTTTTATTTCAGCTCTTTCCTTCTGTTGGAGCTCCAGAGCCAAGAATCACACTTTAGTTTCACCAACGTCCAGGACAAAGAGGGGGGGGGGGGGGGGGGCTTACAATACTCTGTAACAGATTCATGTCACTGGGTCTATAACAACTGGAACTGGAAGCAGGAGGTGTTAGCCTAGCTTAGCACACAGACTGTGATCAAGGGGAAACTATTAGCCTATCTTAGCAGAAAGACTGGAAGCATGGGTCAGGGTCTGAGCACAGAGGGGTCATGGTCTAAACACAGAGGGGTCATGGTCTAATCACAGAGGGGTCATGGTCTCAACACAGAGGGGTCATGGTCTAATCACAGAGGGGTCATGGTCTCAACACAGAGGGGTCATGGTCTCAACACAGAGGGGTCATGGTCTAATCACAGAGGGGTCATGGTCTCAACACAGAGGGGTCATGGTCTAATCACAGAGGGGTCATGGTCTAATCACAGAGGGGTCATGGTCTCAACACAGAGGGGTCATGGTCTCAACACAGAGGGGTCATGGTCTAATCACAGAGGGGTCATGGTCTCAACACAGAGGGGTCATGGTCTAATCACAGAGGGGTCATGGTCTCAACACAGAGGGGTCATGGTCTAATCACAGAGGGGTCATGGTCTAATCACAGAGGGGTCATGGTCTCAACACAGAGGGGTCATGGTCTAATCACAGAGGGGTCATGGTCTCAACACAGAGGGGTCATGGTCTAATCACAGAGGGGTCATGGTCTAATCACAGAGGGTTCATGGTCTAATCACAGAGGGGTCATGGTCTCAACACAGAGGGGTCATGGTCTAATCACAGAGGGATCATGGTCTAATCACAGAGGGGTCATGGTCTAATCACAGAGGGGTCATGGTCTAATCACAGCGGGGTCATGGTCTCAACACAGAGGGGTCATGGTCTAATCACAGAGGGGTCATGGTCTAATCACAGAGGGGTCAGTGTTTGAACACAGAGGGGTCATAGTCTAATCACAGAGGGGTCATGGTCTAATCACAGAGGGGTCATGGTCTAATCACAGAGGGGTCATGGTCTCAACACAGAGGGGTCATGGTCTAATCACAGAGGGGTCATGGTCTCAACACAGAGGGGTCATGGTCTCAACACAGAGGGGTCATGGTCTAATCACAGAGGGGTCATGGTCTAATCACAGAGGGGTCATGGTCTAATCACAGAGGGGTCATGGTCTAATCACAGCGGGGTCATGGTCTCAACACAGAGGGGTCATGGTCTAATCACAGAGGGGTCATGGTCTAATCACAGAGGGGTCATGGTCTAAAGGCAAGGCAAGGCAAGTTTATTTGTATAGCACATTTCAACAACAAGGTAATTCAAAGTGCTTCACATAAAACCATTAAAAGCATCAAAACATAAGAAAAAAGAAAAGGAGATTTAAAAACAATTAAGAACATTCATTAAAACACAGTGTAAGACAGTTTCATAGTAAAATGCAGAAATGCAGGAAATTGATTACCAGTATGGAAGACATTTAAAACATGACTCTCCGTGTTTCTGCCGCATTAATTCAATTTTTGCCACCCATGTTCTTCTGGTGTGGACGTCAACGCTATCTTAGTACAATGCAATCATCACTGCAAAGTTGAGGTTCTTTATGCCTTAGGAAAACTACACAAAACCTTTGACGTTTCTTTTATCCTTAGGTCAAAAACACTTAGAAAAACCTGTATGACGTTTATTTTATCCTTAGGTCAAAAACACTTAGAAAAACCTGTATGACGTTTCTTTTATCCTTAGGTCAAAAACACTTAGAAAAACCTGTGTGACATTTCTTTTATTCTTAGGTCAAAAACACTTAGAAAAACCTGTATGACGTTTCTTTTATTCTTAGGTCAAAAACACTTAGAAAAACCTGTATGACGTTTCTTTTATTCTTAGGTCAAAAACACTAAGAAAAACCTGTTTGAAATTCACGTATTACGTTATTACCGACGAATCTTATTCTATCAAGTGCATGTAGAATTCACGTATAAAGGTAAATAACAACGAATCTTATTTCAACTTATTTGAGTAGAGACACGATCAATGTTACGACACAGAGGGTTCATGGTCTAATCACAGAGGGGTCATGGTCTAATCACAGAGGGGTCATGGTCTAATCACAGAGGGTTCATGGTCTCAACACAGAGGGGTCATGGTCTAATCACAGAGGGGTCATGGTCTCAACACAGAGGGGTCATGGTCTAATCACAGAGGGGTCATGGTCTCAACACAGAGGGGTCATGGTCTAATCACAGAGGGGTCATGGTCTAATCACAGAGGAGTCATGGTCTCAACACAGAGGGGTCATGGTCTAATCACAGAGGGGTCATGGTCTAATCACAGAGGGGTCATGGTCTAATCACAGAGGGGTCATGGTCTAAACACAGAGGGGTCATGGTCTAAACACAGAGGGTTCATGGTCTCAACACAGAGGGGTCATGGTCTGGACGGTGTTCAGAAACACAATGTTTTTGACGTCCCTTTAACCCACATGTGGGACTCTGGACTGGATCAGGAGTTATAGATTGACCCGGTTCCTCGTGGTCGTTGTGTGAACCGATCCAGACTCTAACATGTGTGTCACATCGATCCGATCAGAGAACAAAGGCTGATCCAGACTGATGAGGTGTAAACACACATCAATGACCTCCAGAGAATCCGGTCCCTCTGAGCCAATCAGAGCGCAGAGAGCCGGCCTGATGTAATAACTGCGACACATAAAGTCGTCTGTTACCTAAACTGATCCACAGCTCTGTCACTTCACTGCCATGAATCAATTACTGAGCTCATAATCCTGTTAGCACATGAATGCACACCTCCCTGTTGGCAGGTGCTGGCAGAGTGAAGGGCTTAATGGAGCCGACCAATCAGAGTGGAGCCTTATCTGCCACATTATTGATGTTTATGATGTTTATGATATTCATGATGTTTATTATGATTTCTAAGATATTTATAATGATGTTGATGTCTCTCAGGTGTTGAATGTGAAACCTTCCAGAGCAGCTTGTTTTATTGTATATTATATTATATTATATATCAGGTGCAACTGTGACTGCTGGAGGAGACAGAGCAGAGACGGGTGAGGGGGGTCGGTGGGAACCAACAATCCCCCTCATTGTCTCATTGTTTGTGGGCGGCGGCCTCCTCTCAGCTCGACACATTCAAAAGGTCCAATCTGTCCGATGGGCGACATTCTGAAGCACCTTGAGGGAGGAACGCCTGAACGGGGGGGGGGGGGGGGGGAGAACAACAATGACCAGGGGGAGAGAGAGAGAGCGAGAGAGAGAGGAGGGGGAACAACTAAAGCCCCTCCCCCGGCTCACCCAGACCATTGTGCCCTCGGGGGGTTTCAGCAGATAAATGGCCGCATGTTAACCACGTTTGACAGGCTGCACAATAGGGGGACACCTCGGGTCACATGACGCAATCCCCCCCCCCCCCCCATCACCACCATCAACACAGGGATCAGGTCTGAACAGAGAGTTTACCACACTTTCAAAATAAGAGCTCAATCAGAACCCAAAGACGCCTCCATCAGTAAGCAGACAGAAGAGTGAAGAAGAAGGAAGTGTTTAAGGGTGAAGGAGAAGGAAGCATCTAAGAGTTAAGGAGAAGGAAGCATCTAAGAGTTAAGGAGAAGGAAGCATCCTTCAGCCACTGTTCTGAAGGCTGGGAGGATATTTGGAACTGGGGGCTGGTTTTGGTTGGGGGGTGGTTTTGGTGGTTGGGGGTGGTTTTGGTGGTTGGGGGCTGGTTTTGGTTGGAGGGTGGTTTTGGTGGTTGGGGGCTGGTTTTGGTTGGAGGGTGGTTTTGGTGGTTGGGGGCTGGTTTTGGTGGTTGGGGGGGTGGTTTTGGTTTGAAGCTGGTTTATTCTCTGCAAACCTTTTTAAGTCAGCCTGATTCTTTGATGGCTGACTCACAAAGTCACCTGCCCCATCCCAGAGCGTCCCCCGACTCCCCCCCGCTCTCCTCCCCTGACCTGACCGGCATTCCTGGACTGCAGGGGGTCCTCCCCATGGCTACCTTTACAACGCCAACCCCCAAACCAAAGTCTGGTAATCCCACAGCAAACACGGTTGTGCCGGCTTAGAGGCGACGCACGAGACTTCTCACAGCTGCTCGGCTGAAAGGTGGACGAGAGCTAACGTCTGTCACCGTGGGAACAGAGACAGGAGAAGAAGAACCAAAGTGCATGATGGGATTGGTCTCTGCAGGTCTGAAGGATCATAGGTGCTGCTGGACTGGACTTTATTTTACTGGTGTCCAAGTTATGACTCTTCATAACAATGAAGGTGTAAAGTTAGGAAGCATACAATGTGTGAGAGAAGCTGTGATGCTGCTAGAAGATCTAAGATGTGAACTAAATGTAGCAATGTTATAATGTTGTGATCTGTAATATTTCTCATCTTTTAATTATATTACTGTCTGTTTCATGACTATTGGATGTTCTTTGTACGATCTTTAATCATGTTGTATAAATAGATTTTTGTTTATGCAAAGCATGCTTGAGAAATAAACTTTTGTTATAATGGCAATGACTTCTCTAATTGTTTCATCCTGTTCTGCTTGGATAACAATTTGGGCAAGTTAGTTTTTTCCTCGTTCTGGTTGTGATGCCGTTGGTTTCAATATATTTTTGTTCACATCCTCTACATTGTTTGGAGCAACTAACCAGGTTGACCGGTTACATCATTTTATTTGCTGTCACTATCGTGTGACTGAAGAACTACACATAAACCATTTTGTCCACGAAAGAACTACACCCACATCACTGAGTTCAGGTGAACATTTGTGCCAAATAATAAGAAATCATGTTCCTGAGAATGGGACGGACGAGGCGTCTTTGGATTTTTCTTTTTTTTCAGAATGAAATTGAATTATTTTTCACATTTAATTAGATTCTATTATATTTTTTCATGGGTTAATAATTGGTATATATGGTGATAGTGTTTTTTAGAAGGTGAATGGTCTCTGGGTGGTCTCTGAACGGTCTCTGAATGGTCTCTGCACGGTCTGTGAATGGTCTCTGAATGGTCTCTGAACGGTCTCTGGATGGTCTCTGGATGGTCTCTGAATGGTCTCTGAATGGTCTCTGAACGGTCTCTGGATGGTCTCTGAATGGTCTCTGAACGGTCTCTGGATGGTCTCTGGATGGTCTCTGAATGGTCTCTGAACGGTCTCTGAACGGTCTCTGAATGGTCTCTGGATGGTCTGTGAATGGTCTCTGAATGGTCTCTGAACAGTCTCTGAATGGTCTCTGAATGGTCTCTGGGTGGTCTCTGAATGGTCTCTGGGTGGTCTCTGAACGGTCTGTGAACGGTCTCTGAATGGTCTCTGAACGGTCTGTGAACGGTCTCTGGGTGGTCTCTGGATGGTCTTTGAATGGTCTCTGAACGGTCTCTGGACGGTCTCTGGGTGGTCTCTGGATGGTCTCTGAATGGTCTCTGAACGGTCTCTGGATGGTCTCTGGGTGGTCTCTGAATGGTCTCTGAACAGTCTCTGAACGGTCTCTGAACGGTCTCTGGATGGTCTCTGGGTGGTCTCTGAATGGTCTCTGGATGGTCTCTGGATGGTCTCTGGATGGTCTCTGAACGGTCTCTGAATGGTCTCTGAACGGTCTCTGAACGGTCTCTGAATGGTCTCGGGATGGTCTCTGAACGGTCTCTGAATGGTCTCTGGATGGTCTCTGGATGGTCTCTGAATGGTCTCTGAATGGTCTCTGAACGGTCTCTGAACGGTCTCTGAACGGTCTCTGAACGGTCTCTGAATGGTCTCTGGATGGTCTCTGGATGGTCTCTGGATGGTCTCTGAACGGTCTCTGGATGGTCTCTGAATGGTCTCTGAATGGTCTCTGAATGGTCTCTGGGGGTCTGCGGTCTCACCGTGGCCTCCGAGGTGCAGACGTGTCCCTCAGACTGGACTTGGTGGAGCTGCTTTGACAGGAGTGTCAGCTCAGATAGCTCACATAACTCAGAGGTCAGTTCAGCAGGACTTCCCCTGAGGCTGAAGGGTCGCTCCTCATCCTCATTACTCTAATTGGTAGATCTGTGACCAGGAAGTGGAGTCCTGACACTCTGATGTGATGTGAGGAGGTCTGACTGAGAGGACAGAGAGTCATACTGAACCCAGGAGAGAGAAACCTTCTCATACTCTTGTGTTGTTTTGTTTTAGCAGCTGATATTCAAGAATCTAAACTATTTTATTTTAAATCATTTCATCTGTCTGAGGTCAGAGGTCTCCGGTATCAGCTCTAAATGTGGTCCTCTAACATTGTGTTTATCTGCATAAAACAACACTATTCAAATGATCAGCAGATAAAGGATCGTATTTTTATTGATGTATTTTAAACTCATGATCATTATATTTAGAAGGCTCAGTATTTGTGATTCTTTCCAGTAAGGAAGGTCAACTTGTGACAATAAAGGTGCGTTTATAAAAACTTAAATACCTTTTCCTTATTGTGCAATAATGATGCCAGTTTAAGTCATTCTATCTTCTTCAACGACACATTTGACTTGTTTTTATGCAATAATAAATAATGAAACCGGAGCACCGGAGCGACTCTTTACTGTGACCGGGCTCGAACCTGTGAACCCTCGTACTTGTACCTGTTTACTGCCATGAGACGTTCAACGACCGCTGGGAAAACACAGCGTCCATAATGACGAGCAGCAGCAGAACCATTCGAACTCTGAATTGATTGATTTCAAACAGAGGTGGGCGGGGCCTGGAGCTGTGGGACGAGTCTGGACACACACAGATGTCCAGCCGTCCCTTATTGATTGTTCCACATCACTGTGACCTTGCCGCAGGAGCTCGGCCAATCAAACAAAGGGTTTCTGTGAGGGCGGGGCCAACGAGACCGGAGTGAGTGCAGCAGGTTCACAGACCTCAGTTCAGTTATACCTGTTCACCTGTTCACCTAGACTGAGCAGGTAGGTGTCAATCAAACATGAGACACCAGACACACAAACAGGATTTTAATGTAAAATAACGGTTTGTTTAAAAGAGATAATATAAGTATAACAGTAGAACGGTATAGTAAAAATATAGCAATGTTGTAAGTATTTGAAATTGTTATTTTGTTGTTAAAACGTTGATTCAAATGTTATTAAAGTGTTATTAGTGTGCTTCTTAAAGTATATATTAAAGTTCATCATTAGAATATATTAGTTATTAAAGAGTAAATAAACTCTTATTTCAGTGAATCTCCTTTGAAACACCAGAGAGTTTCACTCCAACACCATTCCACTCTGCACTGATGCATCATGGGAGACGTAGGAGTGTTTGTTGTTGGCGGCACAGTGACGAGCTTTGTGTGAGAGAAGAAGAGTCTGCAGTAATGCCCCCCCCCCCCCCCTTGACAGGGCTGACAGACAGGTGGGGGAGGGGGGGGGGATCTGTAAGACTGATACTACTAGTACTAAAGATGACTAATACTAATAACATCACTAATATTTATTAATACTCCTCGTACTAAAGACACCTAATAGTACTGATAATACTCATACTTAATACTACCAGTACTACAGCTACCTAATACTACTAATATTAGCAATATGTATTAATACTAGCACTAAAGATTACTAATACTAAGAACATTACTAATATTTATTCATACTACCTGTACTAAAGATACATAATGCTTGTAATATTATGAATACTTATTAATCCTACAATACTCCAAATATGTTTTAATACTACTAAATTAATAATACCAATACCTAGTAATGCTAATAGTACTACAAATACGAATGAATACTACTAATACTACTAATACTTAATAACGGTACTAATGCTACTAATACTACTAATACTTAGTTAATATATTGATACTACTGATACTTAGTAATATTACTAATACTTTTAATACTCACTAATGATACTAACACTGAGTAATTATACTTATACATTTTTTCTAATATTAATACTTAATAACAATACTAATACTTAGAAATACTAATACTATTGCATGTTGTCTGAAGTCTGAAGAACTTTGTGTCGTTCTTGAACAGCGATTTAAGAATAAAGTTTTATATTTTTCAAGACTTTTCCAGAAATCAACTTAAAACCACGAGAATCAAGAACACGAGAAAATCACAAATTCGTGAGAATTACAAAAGTAACAAATTATCCTGAAACACAGAAACAAATTTCAATCAAAAACTGAATCGATAACAACTTGAAAACTCAAAAATAAAAAACAAAATAAAATCTATGAAACATGCTGAAACTGGTCAAATTAAGAATGAAAATGTAAAGCATGCTCTTTACATAAATATTCTGGAGTCATGAACTAAGAACTAATAGATCATGTGACTGTGATGTCATGGTGTTGTTTTATTGTGGAGGGGTATGAACCAGACTTCCTGTTGGTAATATAACACGTTCCCTGCTGCAGCTTCATCTGCTGCACCTCCCTGAACAAAGAGGTGTTTGGTGGAGTAAATCTGCCTAAATCCTGAAGGGGGAGTTAAGATAATCTACTTTGAGGGGGGGGGGGGATTAGGAATTCAAAGCACATGGTGCATTTTAAACTTGATTCATGACCTCTTAAGAAGCACAAAGCTGCCTGACAGTAAGCGCTCTGAGGGGCCCCGGGGCCCTACAGGGAGAACATGGAACAACACCTTTACTCTGAAGGGCCCGGCGCCTTTCCCACCTGCTCTGCGAGGACACGCTGGATTAAGGGGACCGAATACAGAATATCCTAAATTAAAGTTTGCTCGTAATTAATGCTTTTATTTCTCAATAACTGTTTTGTCATCACTTCAGGAATTGTGAGGACAGAAAAGTGACTTCAGGTCTCATCCACATGTGAAGAGCATCAGACTGAAGGAAGTGGATGTGTTAACTGAAGGAAGCCTTTTCTGAAGTGTTTTTAATCTCATTTCTGAACGTCTAAAAGCGGAGACGAAACGTATTCGGACTTTAACGGAAACCTTCAAATGTCTTTCATGTCTCTTTTTGAAAGACTGCAGGAAACGGAAGTGTTTGGAGGGAAACAAAGACAGATTCAAACAAATTAAGAATTTTCTTCTCATTTATGAACCAATTTAAAAGGAAACAATCAGGTAAATATTCCCTTCAAGGTCTTGTATTTTTATAATTATTGTTTGTTGTCTCTCTAAGTCTAAATGTGATCATATAGGACGTCCGTCCGTCTGTAACTGTCCATCAGTGGGGGGGTCTATATAGGTCACACACACACACACACACACACACACACACACACACACACACACACACACACACACACACACACACACACACACACACACACACACACACACACACCTTTCATCCACCTTCCTTCCTCTTTCCTTTTATTAACTTCACTCTCCTCTGTGATTCTTCTGCAGCTCTTTTCATCGAGGACGCCGGCGGTGAGACGTCTGAATTGTGATTAAGAACGAGGAGAGAAGAGCTTTTCTTTGTTCTGCCCTCAGGGAGGTGTTTACCAAGGGGGGGGGGGGGGGGCAGATATGAAAGACATTCAGGTCATTGAGAATAAGAGCGACAAAGTACAGTGATCCTATCTGAAGACGCTGTGTGTTGGTATTCCTACGTTGCGGGGACATTGAGCCTGTCTCTTACCTACGTTACGGGGACACCCTCCACCAAATAGAAGACGCCGTGTGTTGGTATTCCTACGTTGCGGGGACATTGAACCTGTCTCTTACCTACGTTACGGGGACACCCTCCACCAAATAGAAGACGCTGTGTGTTGGTATTCCTACGTTGCGGGGACATTGAACCTGTCTCTAATCTTACGATGAACACTTATCAAACGGTGAAACTGTCACGACTCAAATCGTCCTGCGTCGTTTTTCCTGTCTGCTCATAAATATATCCAACAAATGTCCAAATTATTTGTATAAAAACACAAATCCTCCAGCTGGATGATTGGCGTTGTTTAAATTACATTATTAGAAATTATAGTTTAGATTATCATTATAATACTAATAAATGACTAATAAAACTGACGTGTTTTATTTTGGTGAAAAAGACTAAAAATCTTCATGAAGAAACTCAGAAATCAGAAGTTGAATCTGTTTTAAACATATTGGATGTGAGAGCAGGTCGTAACCATGGAGACAGTAAACACAGTGTCTCTGAGTGGACAATGACACGGCTGTGAGACATGTGGCAGGAATGGTACAGCTCTCTCCTTCACCTCCTCCTCCTCTTCCTCCTCTCCCTCCTTCACCTCCTCCTCTTCCTCCTCACCCTCCTTCACCTCCTCCTCTTCCTTCACCTCCTCCTCCTCCTACTCGTCGTCCTCCTCCTCTCCTTCCTCATCTTCCTCCTCTTCCTCCTTCACCTCCTCTCCCTCCTTCACCTCCTCCTCCTCATCTTCCTCCTCTCCCTCCTTCACCTCCTCCTCCTCTTCCTTCTCTTCCTCCTATCCCTCCTTCACCTCCTCCTCTCCCTCCTTCACCTCCTCCTCCTCATCTTCCTCCTCTCCCTCCTTCACCTCCTCCTCCTCCTCCTCTCCCTCCTCCTCTCCCTCCTTCACTTCCTCCTCTCCCTCCTTCACATCCTCCTCCTCCTCCTCTCCCTCCTTCACATCCTCCTCCTCCTCCTCTCCCTCCTCCTCTTCTTCCTCCTTCACCTCCTCCTCTTCCTCCTCTCCCTCCTTCACATCCTCCTCCTCCTCTCCCTCCTTCACCTCTCCCTCCTTCATCTCCTCCTCCTCTGCTGCTGCTGGATGCGCCTCAACCTCAAAAACACAGCGGTGATCACAAAGGTCTAACATCTGGTCTGATCTGGGGCGACTGTGGCGAAGTGGATAGCAGGGCCGTCTTTCAATCAGAGGGTCGGCGGTTCGATCCTCCGGCTCTGCTAGTCGCATGTCGATGTGTCCTTGAGCATGACACTTAACCCCAAAATATCTCCCGTAGTTGTGCCTACGGTGTAGAAATGTGATAGACTCTGAATTGTAAGTCGCTTTAGATAAAAGCTCTGCTGAATGACTGTAATGTAATCTGGTTCCTTTAGTCCGCTTGGTTTAATCAGAAGAACCAGCCCAGAATCTAAAGGTTCAAATGTACTAATGTGTTCTATAAATCTACACTAACGTGTTCTTTAAATCTACACTAACGTGTTCTTTAAATCTACACTAACGTGTTCTATAAATCTACACTAACGTGTTCTTTAATATACACTGACGTGTTCTTTAAATCTACACTAACGTGTTCTATAAATCTACACTAACGTGTACTATAAATCTACACTAACGTGTTCTATAAATCTACACTAACGTGTTCTTTAAATCTACACTAACGTGTTCTATAAATCTACACTAACGTGTTCTTTAATCTACACTAACGTGTTCTTTAAATCTACACTAACGTGTTCTTTAATCTACACTAACGTGTTCTATAAATCTACACTAACGTGTTCTTTAAATCTACACTAACGTGTTCTTTAAATCTACACTAACGTGTTCTATAAATCTACACTAACGTGTACTATAAATCTACACTAACGTGTTCTTTAAATCTACACTAACGTGTACTATAAATCTACACTAACGTGTTCTTTAAATCTACACTAACGTGTTCTATAAATCTACACTAACGTGTACTATAAATCTACACTAACATGTTCTTTAATCTACACTAACATGTTCTTTAAATCTACACTAACGTGTTCTATAAATCTACACTAACGTGTACTATAAATCTACACTAACATGTTCTTTAATCTACACTAACGTGTTCTATAAATCTACACTAACGTGTTCTATAAATCTACACTAACATGTTCTTTAATCTACACTTACATGTTCTTTAATCTACACTAACGTGTTCTATAAATCTACACTAACATGTTCTTTAATCTACACTAACATGTTCTTTAATCTACACTAACGTGTTCTATAAATCTACACTAACGTGTACTATAAATCTACACTAACATGTTCTTTAATCTACACTAACATGTTCTTTAATCTACACTAACGTGTTCTATAAATCTACACAAACGTGTTCTTTAAATCTACACTAATGTGTTCTATGAATCTACACTAACGTGTACTATAAATCTACACTAACATGTTCTATAAATTGTGTTCTGGAAATGTTCTTGAAATGTTCTTGAACTGTTCTTGGAATATACACAAACGTGTTCTTTAAATGTTCTTGAAATCTACACTGTGTTCTTGAAATGTTCTTTAAAAGTATACTAATGTGTCCTTTAAATTTTCTTTAAATCTACACGAACATGTTTTTTAAATATTCTATAAATCCATACTAATGTGTTCTTGAAATACTCTTCAATAATCTTGAAATAATCTTGAAATGTTCTTTAAAATGCTCTTAAAATGTTCTTGAAATGTTCTCTAAATCTACACTAACGTGTTCTTTAAATGTTCTTTGGCTGTTATTTAAATCCACAGTAATTGTTTCCCTTCTACAGACGTAATGACAGACTCTGAGCTTTACTGTGTAAAACCGGCTTCACCATTCATAAATATTTCACATTCACGCTGCCATGTGAAATATTTCCGACACAATTCAACAGATTTGGAGAAGACTTAAGAATGTCGAGCAGTTTTCAGAATAAACTGGAAAAGCTCTGAACATGAGACGAACAATAAGATCCAAACATCAGCACCAAAACGATCATTAAAAAAAAGAGAAAACAGCTGCAGCTTCACAGCTGGATGTGACAGACAGACACCCAGAGATCCTGTTACACCCGGCCCTAATCCCCCCCCACCCATCACCCCCTCATCCCCCCCCTCACCCTCACCCATCACCCCCTCAACCCCCGCCCCCACCACCACCTCACCCCGAGGGAGGAGAGGCATCCAGAGAAGAAGAAAAACCAGGACAGCATGAAGCGAGGACGAGAGGAAACACTGTCGCCAAACTTCATTTAAAAATATGTAAATACACAAAAACATGAAGATTTAAATGTTGTTTTTAATATTGAGTCTGAACAAATAAATAAAAGTAAACATCAGCGTCTTGACATTCTTTCTCTTTTGTCCTCATTTCAATAAAATCAGCATGAAAACTTATTTTATTCTTCCTCCGTGAGAGTGATGAAGATGAGCTGATGAAGATCATTTCATCATTAAAACATTAAAACACTAAAACAGGACCTGTTTTAAATGGATTTAATGTGCCAATAAAAATACACATTTCCGTTTCTGACTCATTTGACTGTTTGAGAAGAAGGAGCTCCAGCTTCTTCCTCCTCTTCCTCTTCCTCTTCCTCAGTCAACATTCAAATATAAAAAAACATTTAAATCAAATGAACGTGATGAACTTTAATTTGTGTCAAAGAATAAATTAAAATGAGCAGAAACAACAGCTTCATGATGTTTCAGACATTAAATTCATTTTATTTTTGTAAACACTTCAGTGTTTGTTGTTGAGGCGCGCGGCGGGTTGTTTGTGCGGATCGAGCGCGAGCTTCATATTGTAAATATATTCGTCATAAGTCTGAATATTGATCTCATATTTATTTATGTTCCGTTTTTCGGATCAGAGCGCGAGAGTGTGCGCACCGCGCGGAGCCACAAGTCCTCACGCGGACCGCACATATAACGGTTTTCCTGCTTTGAGACTCAGACCTCCATCCAGCGGGTCCCCGTCCTCCCGGTCCCGGTCCATCACAGCCCGAGGCCCAGTGGCTCCGCACAGAGTCCTGAACCCCAAAAACCTCCACAAAGTCCCGGTAAAGAACTTTGAGTCTCTCCGGACTTACCGGGCCGGGCGGGGACACGCAGCACCGCAGAGTTTGCGGGAGTTGTTGCGGGACTCTGTGACTCTGTGCCTGGGTGTGTGTCGGTGTGTGCTCTCTTACCGTTCTTCCTACGGGGGTTGGCCTGCTTTCTTCTCTTGCAGCGGGGACCCTCCGCCATGATCTCGGGCTTCATGGAGGACTCGCTCCGGTCCGCATGGACTCCTCTCGATCCGGATCCTGACAAGCAGCACACACAAAGTAAATCCCAGAACCAGGTCCTCCACTGAGCCTTCAGGGAACTTCAGCACGAATAGAATCCGATCAATAAAATCTCTCCACACTTTGTTTGATTCTTTTCACTTTTTGTTTGTTTTGTTGGAGCGCGTGCACCGACCGAGAGACCCGCCGCGTGCCCGTCCTGATCTGTGATGAGAGGAGACTGAGCTGGTCTGACAGAGGAGGAGGGACACACACACACACGTACACACACACACACACACACACTGTCACACACACACACTGTCACACACACACACCCCCACACACACACGCACAGTCACACACACACACACCCACACTGTCACACACACATATACACGCACACACACACAGTCACACACACACACACACTCTGTCACACACACACTGTCACACACACATATACACGCACACACACACAGTCACACACACAGTCACACACACACACACACACTGTCACACGCACACGCACAGTCACACGCGCACACACACTTTCACTCACACACATTTTTCAACATGATAACTTTGTGACATAAATAATAAATACAAATAATAAACTTGTTAATTTTCAGGGTGTAAAAAAAAGAAATGTCCCAAACTCTTCGATTATCGATCAGAGTTCAATCGATGGATCAGGAATATATAAGTAAATATAAAATGGAATATATAAGTAAATATAAAATGGAATATATAATGTAATATATAATGTAATATATAAGTAAATATAAAATGGAATATATAATGTAATATATAATGTAATATATAAGTAAATATAAAATGGAATATATAAGTAAATATAAAATGGAATATATAAGTAAATATAAAATGGAATATATAAGTAAATATAAAATGGAATATATAATGTAATATATAAGTAAATATATAATGGAATATATGAGGTTATATAAGAGCCTCTCGTTGTGTAATCTGTCTTCAGGTCAATAAAACAAACACACGTCTCTCATAATTTGATGATTTTTCGAAAAATATTTCTAAAATGTCTTCATGATATTTTCATGTTCGTCTGAAATCATTTTCATTGTTTTGTCATCTGATTCCCTGTATTTGAATATAATATTTATTTCATGTTTCTCTTATAATTAGAATAACCTCCGGAGGTCTGAGCGGGGAGCGGCAGCAGCGGGACCCGGGAACAGACCTCCTCCTCCCGGACTGACCGCCTCTCTCCACCCGCCCTCCTCCTCCTCCATCCAACACCTGGAGCGGCAGCAGCGAGCGGGAGCGCGCATGCACCTGTCTCCTCTCACCTGGCCGCGCAGGTAACTGTCGCGCTTTGATTGGCTCCTGAAATAACAGAGAAGAAGAGCGAAGACCTACCGGGGAGAGTCCGGATTCCTCCCGCGAAGAAGAGAAGCAATGAGGAGGAAAAGCAGTGCTGCTGCAGCGCGTGCACCTCCTCCCTAAGAATGTGAAGACAGATGTGGTCCCGGTGAGTGCCGGTGAGTCCCAGTGAGTCCCGGTGCTGCAGCAGAGCGGTGGCACTGATCCGGGTCTCGGTCTGTGACGCCTCCCTCACGGAGTCCGTCACCGTTATTTGTTTTCTGCAACATAAACAGGCGCGAGACCTTCTAGCAGCACGCGCCACCTATCTTCACGCGGAGGGATAATTGAGGAGTGTCCTCCCTCCTCCTCCTCGCGCGCACCATCACCTCCTCTAATCCGGATCTTTGTTTCTGGGTCTTTGACACGCGCCGCTTCACGGCCTCCACGCGGCCCCTCGTGCCGCTCACGTGGTCCACAAACTGCGGAGCCAAAGCACCTGATTGGCTCACACAGGTAGATTACCTGAGCAGGTGAAGCCTCTCAGCAGCGCGCGCTCTGTTTTCTCTCATCACAGAGGAGGATAAACTGGAGCATGCGCAGACGATGCAGTGTTCAGATGATCCGGACTGTTAAACAGTTGTTACACACATGCACACACCACACACACACACACAAACACACATGCAGACAGACACACGCACTCACACACACACTCAGACACACGCAAACACACACACAGACACACACACACGCACTCACACACAGACACAGACACACACACACTCACACTCAGACACATGCAAACACACACAGACACAGAAATACTTTTGTAAAATGAAAAGAAAAAGTTAATGAACAAATGAATGGAATAAATAATAATTAAATACATAAAAATATATCCCTAAAATGAATTTACAAAATATAGGGTTAGGGTTATTATTTAGAAATATAAAATATATTGACAAATCAAATATGAAGGAAAAAAATAAATGTAATAAAAAGTACACAGAGTACAAACAGTACAAAGAGTAGACAGATTAAACAGAATACACAGAGTACACAGAATACACAGAGTAGTTTATTTTAGTTTATTAACTGGATGCCCATTAGCTGACGCCTTAGTCGCCGCTAATCTTCCTGGTCCACAGAAAGGACAAAACCTACATACAAAACATGACGTGAAACAAACAGTTAAAAACAGTACAATCAGAATAATAAAAATAGTAGTCAGATACATAGTGCAGTCAAAGACTAGGATCTATATTGTCATAACCGACCACACACACAGTGCATCCATCATTTAGACAAAGGATCAGGAGACTACAAAAGCAATGGAAAACGTCAGGTGGTTCGTGGCCTGAGGTGAGCCTTTAATTGTTTTTAAAATGACAGATTATTACCTGTATGAGTTATATGAGGAGATAGTAAGTTCCAAGCAGTAATTGCCCGAAAAACAACTGTACGTTTGAAGAGGTATCACGTGACCTGAGCTGCATTCCTTGTGTGATGGTTATGTCTGTTACATGTGTATTGTGTGTCTGATTAAATACTACGTTTCTGAAAAACATGAGAAGGCTACAGTGAAGTTTAATTTCCACTGAGAACCATGACAGGCGAGAGTGCATATATGTGTATTAGTTCTCATTGAACACTGGAGCGCTAATCTGGCAGCTCGGTTTTGAACCAGTAGTAGTTTATTTAAGTCCTTCTTAGCTGCTGCTGACATATGAATGGACAGTATAGCAGGTGACAAAAGACCAAAGACTGTAACACCTGACAAACAAGTGTTAAATAAGCAAAGCACTTTCTAGTAATAGCTATGCCCCTTCTCATTTTAGTGACAATGCCGTCAATGTGTTCAGACCACGACAACTGTTCACAACACTACACGCAGTAGTTTCGTCTTCCTGACCTGTTCTATTGTCTTGTAGGAGGATGTGTAATCAGTCTGTCGTGGACGGAGATAGGCAATGTCCCCTCTCTCACGCGCTGCCCTCATGGCTGGCACGAGATCCCTCCTCTTCTGGCGGACAGCCTCCGTAAAGTCTTCATTGATAAAAACGTTAGTTCCTTTTAGGTGTCTAGCATTCTGAAGAGCAGCTACTTTGTCCTCGTATCGAAGGAACTTGACGACTACCGGCCGTAGTCTGTTGCCGTCTGCACCCGGCCGTCCCGTTCGATGTGCGAGCTCCAGCTCCAACTCACGGTTGCTCCCAAGCTGTAGATTTTCCAACAGTAATCTCCGTACCTTATCCTCCACCTCAGCCCATCCTTCGGTTTCAGTTTCTACCATCCCATCAATAACCAGGTTCTTTCTCCTGGACTGGCCCTCTAAACAGTCCATTTTCTTGTTGATGGCCTTGCTGTTTCTTGCAAGTCCTTTAACATGTTGTCCATACGATTGTTCGTAGCGTCCAGTATCATTTCAACAAAACATTTGAAGCTCTTCTCTTGTTGAATAATCTCCGTGAAAACCTCCTTTTGTTGTTGTAGGAGTTTGCGTACCAGAGTTATAGTAACCATATCGAGCGGTGACCGAGAACGGGTTTTGCGCATAAATCAAGATATACACCAGTCTAATTATTGCATAAATATTATCAGATGTATAATCACAGAGGGTTACGGTTTATCTCCGTCGGTCGTGTGCTGTAGTGGCGTGCTGTAGTACGGCTGACGGCTCAGAGTGTCCCAGCTGACAGAGTACAAACAGAACAAAGACGAGACAGAGTACACAAAATACATACAAGTACAAACAGTACACAGAATACAGTCTCTTGAATCTTCTGTCTCTTGAATCTTCTGTCTCTTAAATCTTCTGTCTCTTGAATATTGTGTCTCTTGAAGCTTCTGTCTCTTAAATATTCTGTCTCTTGAATCTTCTGTCTCTTAAATCTTGTGTCTCTTGAATCTTGTGTCTCTTGAATCTTGTGTCTCTTGAATCTTCTGTCTCTTGAATCGTCTGTCTCTTAAATCTGCTGTCTCTTGAATCTTGTGTCTCTTGAATCATCTGTCTCTTGAATCTTGTGTCTCTTGAATCGTCTGTCTCTTGAATCTTCTGTCTCTTGAATCTTGTGTCTCTTGAATCTTCTGTCTCTTGAATCGTCTGTCTCTTGAATCTTCTGTCTCTTGAATCTTCTGTCTCTTAAATCGTCTGTCTCTTAAATCTTCTGTCTCTTGAATCTTGTGTCTCTTGAATCTTCTGTCTCGTGAATCTTCTGTCTCTTAAATATTCTGTCTCTGAATCTTGTGTCTCTTGAATGGTCTGGCTCTTGAATCGTCTGTCTCTTGAATCGTCTGTCTCTTGAATCTTCTGTCTCTTGAATCTTCTGTCTCTTAAATCTTCTGTCTCTTGAATCTTCTGTCTCTTGAATCTTCTGTCTCTTGAATATTCTGTCGCTTAAATCTTGTGTCTCTTGAATCTTCTGTCTCTTGAATCTTGTGTCTCTTGAATCGTGTGTCTCTTGAATCGTGTGTCTCTTGAATCGCCTGTCTCTTGAATCTTGTGTCTGTTGAATCTTCTGTCTCTTGAATCTTGTGTCTCCTGAATATTGTGCCTCTTGAATCTTGTGTCTCTTGAATCTTGTGTCTATTGAATCTTCAGTCTCTTGAATCTTCAGTCACTTAAATATTATATATAATAATATTAGTGGAGCCTGATCTTCATCTGACAGAAGTATCAACATTATGAATTAACACAATGAGGTTTATTTTTAATTCTCATGAAATGTTTTATTTCAAAATGCCCTGTGATCGGCTGAGAGGGATGAGGGGTGGTGCTCAACTATAAAATTAAATAGTTTGAAGGACATTTAGTAAATAAAACTGAACCCTGGTCATGTGACTCCACCTCTCACACAGGTGGATGATAATCTGTGATGGAGACATTTGGATTACCTTAATCTGTGTTTTGGGTGGAGGGGGATGGGGGAGTATTCTGGGGTGTTGGTGGGGTTTAAAGGGGTATTACACTAATCACAGTTTAAATTCCCATTAGGATTATAGTAGCGGGGGGCCGAGGTTCAGACACATCTGTCTGGACTTCAACCAGATCCGTCTGTTTGAACCAGTCCAGGTGAGACGGAGAGCAGGTCCACACAGCATGTGGACCTGGTTCACTCTCTCTCTCTCACACACACACACACACACACTCACACAGACACACACACATATACACACACAAACACACACACACACACACACACTCACACACACACACACACACACACACACACACACACACATATACACACACAAACACACACACACACACACACACACACTCACACACACAGACACACACACATATACACACGTACACACACACACACACTTAGACAGACACACACACACACAAATTGACAGACACAGACACACACACATCTCTGCAGGCGGGATTATAGAGGAGGAATGAGACTCTCCTCCTCTTCCTCCTCTTCCTCTCATCACAGCTTCCTGCTCAATCTACCTGACAGTCTTTTCACAGGTACAAACTAATCCTCTCCTCAGAGTTTCACTGAGCCGCTCACACTGATCACAAGTCAGCTCTTTACAATAAAAGACTCTCTCTTTTCTTAAAGGACAAAGACATTCAGAATCCCAACTTCGTCTTCGGTGATGAAGGTCACAGTGTGGACATGAAAGGTCCAGTAGCGTCCTGTAAACCTGAAGGATCAACAGTGAAGTGTGTGGAGGATAAACTGCATTTTATTTCCTGTCTGACTATAAAACCATTCGACCTCCATATGTTGAGTTCTGTTCTACTGCTGCCCCACCCGAACCACTCAGAGGGGCCGCTGAGACCAGGGGGTGTGGCTACGGTTAAAGTCATTAGACTGGATTTAATTTGAAACATCATGAACATGTTTTCACTGATGCATTAATACACACGCAGTTGTCCACATTCACTTCCTGCTGTCTGTCACCACAGGATGCTGTTTGTCTTTATCAGAGCTCCTGAAGGCACAACAACCAGCAGGAACCACCGCGGGGTTAAAAATAACTCCCCCCCAGACAGCCTGTCACTCAAACACCACCACGACGCTCTGTGAGACACGATTACAACGTCCACATGTCAGTGGACAACGTCCACCATCAGATACAGTCAACCTTCAGTAACATGAACGCAACCTTCAGTAACATGAACGCAACCTTCAGCAACATCAACACAACCTTCAGTAACATGAACGCAACCTTCAGTAACATCAGCGCAACCTTCACTAACATTAACAGAACCTTCAGTAACATCAACGCAACCTTCAGTAACATCAACGCAACCTTCACTAACATTAACAGAACCTTCACTAACATGAACACAACCTTTACTAACATGAACGCAACCTCCAGTAACATGAACGCAACCTCCAGTAACATGAACGCAACCTTCAGTAACATCAACGCAACCTTCACTCACATTAACAGAACCTTCAGTAACATGAACGCAACCTTCAGTAACATCAACGCAATCTTCACTAACATTAACAGAACCTTCAGTAACATGAACGCAACCTTCAGTAACATGAACACAACCTTTACTAACATTAACAGAACCTTCAGTAACATGAACGCAACCTTCAGTAACGTCAACGCAACCTTCACTAACATGAACAGAACCTTCAGTAACATCAACGCAACCTTCAGTAACATCAACGCAACCTTCAGCAACATGAACGCAACCTTCACTAACATTAACAGTACCTTCAGTAACATGAACGCAACCTTCAGTAACATCAACGCAACCTTCTGTAACATAAACACAACCTACAGTAACATCAACGCAACCTTCAATAACATGAACGCAACCTTCAGCAACATCAACGCAACCTTCAAGAACATCAACGCAATCTTCACTAACATTAACGGAACCTTCAGTAACATGAACGCAACCTTCAGCAACATCAACGCAACCTTCAGTAACATCAACGCAACCTTCAGGAACATGAACACAACCTTCAGTACCATGAACGCAACCTTCAGCAACATCAACGCAACCTTCAGCAACATCAACGCAACCTTCAGTAACATGAACACAACCTTCAGTAACATGAACGCAACCTTCAGCAACATGAACACAACCTTCAGTAACATGAACGCAACCTTCAGTAACATGAACGCAACCTTCAGCAACATCAACGCAACCTTCAGTAACATCAACGCAACCTTCAGCAACATGAACACAACCTTCAGTAACATGAACACAACCTTCATTAACATTAACAGAACCTTCAGTAACATGAACGCAACCTTCACTAACATTAACAGAACCTTCAGTAACATGAACGCAACCTTCAGTAACATCAACGCAACCTTCACTAACATTAACAGAACCTTCAGTAACATCAACGCAACCTTCAGTAACATCAACGCAACCTTCACTAACATTAACAGAACATTCAGTAACATGAACGCAACCTTTACTAACATGAACGCAACCTCCAGTAACTTGAATGCAACCTCCAGTAACATGAACGCAACCTTCACTGACATTAACAGAACCTTCAGCAACATGAACGCAACCTTCAGTAACATCAACGCAACCTTCAGTAACATCAATGCAACCTTCAGTAACATGAACGCAACCTTCAGTAACATGAACGCAACCTTCAGCAACATCAACGCAACCTTCAGTAACATCAACGCAACCTTCACTAACATTAACAGAACCTTCAGTAACATCAACGCAACCTTCAGTAACATCAACGCAACCTTCACTAACATTAACAGAACCTTCAGTAACATCAACGCAACCTTCAGTAACATGAACACAACCTTCACTAACATTAACAGAACCTTCAGTAACATGAACGCAACCTTCAGTAACATCAACGCAACCTTCAGTAACATCAACGCAAACTTCACTAACATTAACAGAACCTTCAGTAACATGAACGCAACCTTTACTAACATGAACGCAACCTCCAGTAACTTGAATGCAACCTCCAGTAACATGAACGCAACCTTCACTGACATTAACAGAACCTTCAGCAACATGAACGCAACCTTCAGTAACATCAACGCAACCTTCAGTAACATCAATGCAACCTTCAGTAACATGAACGCAACCTTCAGTAACATGAACGCAACCTTCAGCAACATCAACGCAACCTTCAGTAACATCAACGCAACCTTCACTAACATTAACAGAACCTTCAGTAACATCAACGCAACCTTCAGTAACATCAACGCAACCTTCACTAACATTAACAGAACCTTCAGTAACATCAACGCAACCTTCAGTAACATGAACACAACCTTCACTAACATTAACAGAACCTTCAGTAACATGAACGCAACCTTCAGTAACGTCAACGCAACCTTCACTAACATGAACAGAACCTTCAGTAACATTAACAGTACCTTCAGTAACATGAACGCATCCTTCAGTAACATCAACGCAACCTTCAATAACATGAACGCAACCTTCAGCAACATCAATGCAACCTTCAGTAACATCAACGCAATCTTCACTAACATTAACGGAACCTTCAGTAACATGAACACAACCTTCAGTACCATGAACGCAACCTTCAGCAACATCAACGCAACCTTCAGCAACATCAACGCAACCTTCAGTAACATCAACACAACCTTCAGTAACATGAACGCAACCTTCAGCAACATGAACAGAACTTTCAGTAACATGAACGCAACCTTTAGCAACATGAACGCAACCTTCAGTAACATGAACACAACCTTCATTAACATTAACAGAACCTTCAGCAACATCAATGCAACCTTCAGTAACATCAACGCAACCTTCAGTAACATGAACACAACCTTCAGCAACATCAACACAACCTTCAGTAACATCAACGCAACCTTCACCAACATCAACGCAACCTTCAGTAACATCAACGCAACCTTCAGTAACATCAACGCAACCTTCAGTAACATTAACAGAACCTTCAGCAACATGAACGCAACCTTCAGTAACATTAACAGAACCTTCAGTAACATGAACGCAACCTTCAGTAACATGAACGCAACCTTAACTAACATTAACAGAACCTTCAGTAACATGAACGCAACCTCCAGTAACATGAACGCAACCTTCAGCAACATCAACGCAACCTTCAGTAACATCAACGCAACCTTCACTAACATGAACAGAACCTTCAGTAACATCAATGCAACCTTCAGAAACATGAACGCAACCTTCAGTAACATGAACGCAACCTTCAGCAACATGAACGCAACCTTCAGTAACATGAACGCAACCTTCAGCAACATGAACGCAACCTTCACTAACATTAACAGAACCTTCAGTAACATGAACGCAACCTTCAGTAACATGAATGCAACCTTCAGCAACATCAACGCAACCTTCAGTAACATCAACGCAACCTTCAGTAACATGAACGCAACCTTCAGTAACATCAACGCAACCTTCAGTAACATCAACGCAACCTTCAGTAACATCAACGCAACCTTCACTAACATGAACAGAACCTTCAGTAACATCAATGCAACCTTCAGAAACATGAACGCAACCTTCAGTAACATGAACGCAACCTTCAGCAACATGAACGCAACCTTCAGTAACATCAACGCAACCTTCACTAACATGAACAGAACCTTCAGTAACATCAATGCAACCTTCAGAAACATGAACGCAACCTTCAGTAACATGAACGCAACCTTCAGCAACATGAACGCAACCTTCAGTAACATCAACGCAACCTTCACTAACATTAACAGAACCTTCAGTAACATGAACGCAACCTTCAGCAACATCAACGCAACCTTCAGTAACATCAACGCAACCTTCAGCAACATCAACGCAACCTTCAGCAACATCAACGCAACCTTCAGTAACATCAACGCAACCTTCACTAACATTAACAGAACCTTCAGTAACATCAACGCAACCTTCAGTTACATCAACGCAACCTTCAGTAACATCAACGCAACCTTCACTAACATTAACAGAACCTTCAGTAACATGAACGCAACCTTTACTAACATGAACGCAACCTCCAGTAACATGAACGGAACCTTCAGTAACATGAACGCAACCTTCAGTAACATGAACGCAACCTTCACTAACATGAACGCAACCTTCAGTAACATGAATGCAACCTTCAAAAACATGAACGCAACCTTCAGTAACATGAACGCAACCTTCAGTAACATGAACGCAACCTTCAGTTACGTTCCTATAACTTCTAAGATTCACGTATTTACATCTTTGTTGTGACTTGTTGTGTTTGATACACAACATTGAACATATTTCTTTTATTTCTTCGTCCTCCATTCTACTTTTAGTTTTTAACTTGTATTCTCTGCATATATGTTGTTACTCTTGGAAGCGTCTGAATTCAACACTGATTTGTCTGCACATGTGTTAATCAATCAATGTCTTGTTGCCATGACAACGAGCTGTCAAAGAAAAGAACTTGTGTGTGTTTGTGAGTGTATCTGTGTGTGAGCTCATTCACACACATGTGTGTGCATGTGTGTGTCTGTGTGTGTGTGCATGTGCATGAGCTCATACACACACATGTACAGAGTAGTTTATTGTTTAAAGACTGTTAACTTACAGTTTGATTCTATGATATTTTAGCCTATTTTTAACTAACAAGAAAGCTGATGAAGCTAAGCTAACAACGTTACATTTAATTGAGGTAATAACCTTTAAACGTCATCCATCAGCAGTGGCAGCAGAGGACGTCGTATGCTAAGCTAACGCAGCGCGGCGCATCGTTAGCTCCTTGGGTTTCGACCTCTGCTTGTGCAAAGTAATTCTTGTTGTAACGAGAGAGAAGTGAGGCAGTAAAAGCTTCAGCAGGACGATTAGTGAGGATCCTGGACTCTAATTAAAAACAGCGGCGAGACGTTTTACGAGGCAGCGGTTCAGATCTGATCCACATCTGCAGAGTCTACACCTGGTCTACAGATCACATGAGGTCTGGAGGATCAAACAGGGCTGAAAAAGTCCTGCTAACACTTGTGAAGACTCCTTTTCGTCATCATGTTTCAATGTAGTCATCATACGGTTAATGTTCAATTCAATGTTCAATGTTTCATTTGGGCTCGATTACAGTTTATTTCTTCCTGTAACAATGTAGGGGATGAGACAATGTAGGTGATGAGACAATGTAGGAGATAATGAATGAATGAATGAATGAATTTTATTTATATAGCGCTTTTCACAGACAATAATATCACAAAGTGCTTAACAGAGCAGACATTTAAAAGCATAAAAAACACAATGTGATCCTCGGGTCAATAAATTACATACACAGAGAAAAGTAAAAAATAAAAAATAAAATAAAAAATAATAAAAAATAAAATAAAAATGTAAAACATATTTTAAGAGCAGGTCTAGGACATGGGTTTTTACTCAAACGCCAGCCTGAACAGGTGGGTTTTGAGCTGGTTTTTAAAAGTATCCACAGTGTCTGCGAGGCGCAGAGTTGCAGCAGAGCGTTCCAGAGCGTCGGGGCCACAGCCTCAAAGGCTCGGTCACCACGGCTCTGACATCGTGTGCGTGGGACAGAAGACCTCGAGCGTCTGACCTGAGAGTGCGGGCGGGTGATTATAGGTGAAGTAGATCAGCTACATAAGCCGGAGCCTGACCGTGAAGTGCTCTGTAAGTGATGGGGAGGATGTTGAAGTGAATCCTAGATGCTACAGGGAGCCAGTGGAGAGATGGGAGGACGGGGCTGATGTGAGACCGGCGGTTTGTCCTGGTGAGTAATCTGACGGCAGCGTTTTGGACGAGCTGCAGACGGTTAAGAGCAGATGCACTGAGTGATGTGAAGAGTGAGTTGCAGTAGTCAATGCGTGAAGAGATAAATGTGTGTTTGATCATCTCTAGTTCAGCTGTTGATACTACAGATCTCAGTTTACTGATATTTCTTAGATGGAAGAAACACGACCTGGACAGCTGCTTAACATGAGGGTCAAATAAGAGGACGTAGGTGATGAGACAATGTAGGTGATGAGACAATGTACTGTGGGTGATTTACATCATCACAAAAACAGTTTGTCCGTCTCATCCGGAGCTGTCTTCAGAGGGACATTGAGACAACAGGAAGCTGTCTACATCTACTGTTCTCTGAGGGACATTGAGACAAAAGGAAGCTGTCTTCATCTACTGTTCTCTGAGGGACATTGAGACAACAGGAAGCTGTCTTCATCTACTGTTCTCTGAGGGACATTGAGACAACAGGAAGCTGTCTTCATCTACTGTTCTCTGAGGGACATTGAGACAACAGGAAGCTGTCTTCATCTACTGTTCTCTGAGGGACATTGAGACAACAGGAAGCTGTCTTCATCTACTGTTCTCTGAGGGACATTGAGACAACAGGAAGCTGTCTTCATCTACTGTTTTCTGAGGGACATGAAGTGGGTTTTTGAGGTGATGATGTGATTAAAAGATCCAGCAACAGGAGCATTGAGGTCTCATGTCTGTCTCCAGCTGGGTCCGTCTGTCCTCAGCAGGAGACGTTCAGCCTCTCTGTGTTGACAGAGGAACCAGAGTCGAACCCCCCGACATGTTGTTTTAGGAGCTTTATTCTGGACTCTGGACTCCCTGAGGACTGAAAGTAAGCTGTGAGAGAGGAAGACGTTACGCTGAAGATTTCACAGACATCTGATCTGAAGGATAAAAGATTGTTTCTGTGAAGTGCCTGTGGTTCTTTCTTTGTCCACATAAAAGACATAAAACACGTCCTCCCACATGTTGGGATGAAAACAGTCTGATGGAGACAAAGAGGACGTCCTACGGGAGGATAAGCTGTCAGGAGGAAGAATAAGAATAGACATGAGGAAAAAAACAAGGAGCTGAAGTTTGTGTAGAAGAAGAAGAAGAAGAAGAAGATGAAGAAAAAGAAGAAGATGAAGAAAAAGAAAAAGAAGAAGATGAAGAAAAGGAGGAAGAAGAAGAAAAATAAGATGAAGGAGAAGAAGATGAAGAAGAAGGAAAATAAGTATAAGTAAAAGAAGAAGAAACAGAGACAGTTTCTGAGGTCTTGTTGTTTCCATGAGAAGCTTCAGCTGATGATTTGAAACGTTTTAACATGAAATCATCACAAACTCAACCGCAACCCTTCTGTATTTGTGAGGACACTCATTCTTATTAAGCATTCCCTGAACCCTAAACCCTGAACCCTGAACCCTGAACCCTAAACCTTGAACCCTAAACCCTGAACCCTAACCCATGAACCCTGAACCCTGAACCATAAGCCCTAACCCATGAACCCTGAACCCTAAACCTTGAACCCTAAACCCTAAACCCTAAACCCTAAACCCTGAACCCTAAACCCTGAACCCTAAACCTTGAACCCTAAACCCTAAACCTTGAACCCTAAACCTTGAACCCTAAACCCTGAACCCTGAACCCTAAACCCTAACCCTGAACCCTGAACCCTAAACCCTGAACCCTAAACATTGAACCCTAAACCCTGAACCCTAAACCATAAGCCCTAACCCATGAACCCTAAACCCTGAACCCTAAACCTTGAACACTAAACCCTGAACCCTGAACCCTGAACCCTGAACCCTGAACCATAAGCCCTAACCCATGAACCCTAAACCTTGAACCCTAAACCCTGAACCCTAACCCATGAACCCTGAACCCTAAACCATAAGCCCTCACCCATGAACCCTGAACCCTGAACCCTAAACCCTGAACCATAAGCCCTAACCCATGAACCCTGAACCCTAAACCCTGAACCCTAAACCCTGAACCCTGAACCCTGAACCCTAAACCTTGAACCCTAAACCCTGAACCCTAACCCAGGAACCCTGAACCCTAAATCCTGAACCATAAGCCCTAACCCATGAACCCTAAACCTTGAACCCTAAACCCTGAACCCTAACCCATGAACCCTGAACCCTAAATCCTGAACCATAAGCCATAACCCATGAACCCTAAACCTTGAACCCTAAACCCTGAACCCTAAACCCTGAACCCTGAACCCTGAACCATAAGCCCTAACCCATGAACCCTGAACCATAAACCATAAACCCTGATCCCGAATCTGAACTCTCAAACCTTTGAAAGTCTGTCTGAAGGTGAAAATAGTCCTCACATTCACGGTCTGAAACTCAAACTGGTTCTCTGTGACACACGCACACACACTCACACACACACACACACACACACAGACACACACACACACACTCACACACACACAGACACACACTCTCACACACACACACACACACACACACTCACACAGACACACACAGACACTCACACACACACTCACACACACACAGACACACACTCACACACACACAGACACACTCACACACACACACTCACACACAGACACACACACACACACACTCACACAGACACACACACACACACTCACACAGACACACACAGACAGACACACTCACACACACACACTCACACAGACACACACAGACAGACACACTCACACACACACACACACAGTGAAGCTGTTCAAACACAGCGACAGAGCAGCAGGTGGTGCAGACGTGTAGCAGCAGCGCTCTTTGGCCTGATCCAGGATCTGTGCTTATGTCACATATGGAGCCACCAACCTTTGAAGACGTGGAATTAAAGTTTTGACTGGACCATCTGTCTGTCAGCGCTCTGTCAACACTCTGTGTTTGACCTGTTGGAAGCTCCATCTCTTCTCTTCTCTTCACAAACCAGCTCCTTCAATGAGGAAGTGGTGCCTCAAAATACCACCAGATAGAACGGATCTATTCTGTACATCCCAGAAGAACGTGGACACCTGAATGTTACACCATACATCATCAATACATATTCATGGTAAATATACATATATTTAGCTGATTTAGCAACTATATTATTGTGTCCAAACTGCGTGGACATCTGTCCACTGGGATACTTGTCCACTGGGATGGCTCACACATCATCTTCATCTCAACTACACATCTGTAAAGTTTCCGCACTCTGTCTTATATGATGGAACGCTATAACTCTTAAGATCTGCCCACAGACAAAAAGACACAAATAGACCAAGACAAAAAGACAAAGAGACAAGGAAACAAGCAGACAAAGAGGGGAAGACAAAGAGACGCAGTCTGAAGAGCAGACAACAGAAGATGTACCTAAACAATGAGAAAGACAAAGAGGGAGCAGAAACAATGACATTTAAAAACGCAGACAAGCTGGAATCGAACATAACAGGCAGGAAATAAGCTGATGACACTGATGAAAGTGATGAATATGATGAGGATCAACCTCAGCCAGCCCTAACTATAAACCTGAGCCAGCCCTAACTATAAACCTCAACCAGCCCGAACTATAAACCTGAACCATCTCTAACTATAAACCTGAACCAGCCCTAACTATAAACCTGAACCAGCCCTAACTATAAACCTGAACCAGTCCTAACTAGAAACCTGAACCAGCTCCAACTAGAAACCTGAACCAGTCCTAACTATAAACCTGAACCAGCCCCAACTATAAACCTGAACCAGCCCTAACTATAAACCTGAACCAGCTCTAACTATAAACCTGAACCAGCCCTAACTATGAACCTGAACCAGCCCGAACTATAAACCTGAACCAGCTCTAACTATAAACCTGAACCAGCCCTAACTATAAACCTGAACCAGCCCTAACTATAAACCTGAACCAGCTCTAACTATAAACCTGAACCAGCCCTAACTATGAACCTGAACCAGCCCGAACTATAAACCTGAACCAGCTCTAACTATAAACCTGAACCAGCCCGAACTATAAACCTGAACCAGCCCTAACTATAAACCTGAACCAGTCCTAACTAGAAACCTGAACCAGTCCTAACTAGAAACCTGAACCAGCCCTAACTATAAACCTGAACCAGCTCTAACTATAAACCTGAACCAGCCCTAACTATAAACCTGAACCAGCCCTAACTATAAACCTGAACCAGCCCTAACTATAAACCTGTTTGTTCATCATCTTCATCTCAAAACTAAAAAGGTTTAATCGTATATTTAATATTCACTGCACAAAAGCTCTGTCTTGTTTAAATGTTGTTGTTTTTTACAGTGAAAAGTTTATTTTTAATTTATTTTATTTATTTTTCACTGTAACCATTCACACTGTAAAAAGTCAGATCAAATATTTTTTTAATCAAGAACATAATTTCAGTCCTTGTTTTATCTCTGGTTAACACACTGTAAAATAACGTATATCTTTATTGTGCTCAACGTCTCTTATTTAATCTGCTTCTTATTCTAATCTATTGCACTTGATACCTCATCGCTCAGTCGGACACTTCATGTCTCCTCTGTGACCTCCGACCTCCACCCTGCAGGATGGATCTCAGGTCTTTCGGCTCCTCATTGTGTGCGACAGGTTACGTGCTCAGCCCCCCCCCCCCCTCACTGGAGGCCAACACACGCTCATCAGAGGAATTCTGGGGGAATTTATGCACCGTCTCCCGGCTAATTGAATTAGCCGCATCGTGTCGACAGTGTGTCCATTGTGGAAGCTGCACAATGTTGGGCTTCATGCGTCCAGAGCCCCCCCCCCCCCACACACACACACACAACGGCATCCCAACCACTGGCTCTATATTTTGTTCCAGTCAGTGATCTGCCTCAGGCTCCATCACTGGACTTGGACGATCATTAACCAACTGACAGAGGGGGCACCACAGGACCAGACCGGGGGATCGAGTCACCTACAGGGCAGGGGGGGAGAGAAAGGTCATCTATTACCACACTCTCTCTGATATATGACCATTCATGGATGTATCAGTGTTAACCAGTGGACAGCGCTGTGTTATCTGGTCATACATTAACAAATGTTTCAGATATTTATTATGGTTTTATTTTATGTTTATTTCAACAGGAAGTCCCACTGAGATCAGAAACCTCTTACAGCAGAGACCTGGTCCTCATAGCAGCCGTACAAGATCCCAAAGAGCTCCATGTTCACATCCAACCTTATCTCACATGAATCACCTCTTGTCAGCACATTGGCTCAGTAGTAGAGCGGGTCGTCTTTCAATCAGGAGAGCGGCCGTTCGATCCCCGACTATTCTGGTCCATGTCAATCGTCAGACTCTTAATGCATCTTGCGTGGTGCCATCATTGTATGAATGACTTGTAGTGTTAAGGTCCATTTACACTCTAAACACATCCAGTCAATATGCAACAACCAAAGCTAGTGACGTAGCATAAACAGTGGGGCTTTAGTGATGCTAGGCTAACTTCTAGCTAGGCTAACTTCCCTTGCTTCCCGTCTTTGTGCTTCACAAGGGTAAACATGTCCTGGACCTCTTGAACAGAAGATCTAAAACATATTGTTCACATAATGTTCAAATGTTTATCTTATTTTACATGACAGAAGATGTTGACATGGACATTAGTTCTGAGCCTCATTGTCCCCATACCGTTCCCACCTGGCTCAAGGCCGGCAACACAAAGGAGGCCACACAGAGATCTCACCCAAAAACAGACTAAACATCGAATAATTAAGAAAGAAAATGTATGTATCTATCTACAGTGCATGTCTTTCCAGTGAGAGGACAACCACAGCATCAATAACTGTAGAAGTAACAACAGATCTTTGTGTCGGGACGTTTCCCCTCTAGGGCTTCGTGCATTTCACCAAAACCACTAATTAGCATGACTTCTGATAGTGGCAGCAAGGAACAGGGAGTCCATCATGGAGCAGTCACAGGATCACTCATATGACATCTGACTTTATTGAAGTATTACACATCATGACATTACAAGGAGCAGCTTTTGAACGTTCAACAAAAGGATGAAGGTTAACAGACTTGTTTTCATGTCAGAGGAGGGAGTCACAAGTTTAGACGTAACAAACTGTCCATGTACTCATCTATGGTCCTGACATTTTGTCTTATAGATAAGTAAGACATGGTGTGACCATGTGATCTTCAACCATGAAAGCCTGAGCATTTATTATTGAGTTACAAATGCACAAAACAAATATAAGATTGCAGACAGAAATAACTAAACTTATGTAGAATCTTAAAATGATCAAACAATTTAGAGTCCAAGTATATTTAGAAAGTTATCATTTAAAAGTTGGAATTAAATGGTTGCTTTCCCTTCTTTCTGAATTGTCTGAATTGTCTGGACGGACATTAAACAAATTTATGGACATTCCATATAACCATAATTAGATGTTTCCTTCAGTATAAACAGTAATCCAGGTTTCCATGTTTTATTTAAAGCTAATGCAACATTTGTGTGAAGTGTTTGTGGACATGAAGCCAACAGGAGACTTGATCTGATAAAAAGTGACCAAGAACATACAAACATGAAACCAGCTGAAATAATGTGAGAACAAACGTGACGTGTTATCCTCACCGGTTTGGTCACGTGACTCTCATTTATTAAACCTCATGTATTCACATATTGAGAGTTCAGACTGGAGTCTAAAAATATGACGGGACCTCCCGTCTGTGAAAAAGAGCCTATTGTGGTCGAAGCTTCGTCACAAATTCCTGAACGCAGCTCCACATTGTTCCGTGTTCCTCGTACAGTGGGCGCTTTATTACCTCCTCACATCGGTCCTGCTGAAAACGTTGTTTACAGATTCACAAAATCCCCCCAAATCCAAGTTGATATGCTAATGGAGAGGAGTACTACTGAGAGACCCCCCCGGTGACACCACCAACAGACGGGTCTTTTGTCTGGTCCAGGACCAGGACTGGGACTGGCCTCAGGGATCTGTTATTGAGATGGTGTCTGGTCTTCAGTGACAGAACATGACAGACACGCATAGCTTTGCTAATTGTGGAGCGCCTCTGGTCAGAGAGAATGAATGAAGAGATAAATAGTGAATAGAACAGAGAACTCTTCATGGAGACGAGGTTAATGTTTGACCTCCGAGGAATCTGATCTGTGAAGTGAGCACTCAGTGAGGACACGATTCTACCATTCATCAACACGTACTTTATACCACCACAAGCTACTTGACCTTTATAGTACCACAACCAGGTACTTTAACTTCATACATATATATATATATATACATATACATATATACATATAGATATATATATATATCTATATGTATATATACAGTGTAAGTAATAAATGAGTGGTATTTTACCTGTTTAAATTGAAGAGGTGTGAAAGTACTGAAGTTCCTGATGTGGACCTTCCTTCCAGTGGAAACCCCCGTCAGTGACCATGGAGGAGGACCGCCACCATGGAGCCGATCGCATCTATTTAATAAACTCGTGTTGGTATCGACTTCATCACGGACACAAGCTGCTGCTGTTCTTCAGAGTTTATGAGATAATCAGATTGAGATGAGCTGCAAGGATTTGCCACATCAATAAAAAATCAACTAAACATCGATCAAAAAGTTCGGAAATGAGTGTTTGGTAGATTATCTCTCTGTTGTAACGATGCTTCTTGGCAATGAATGTTACACCGTTGGAAAGCCTGTTTATTTACCTTTCAAACGGTGACACATTCATAAGGAACATGCATTTGTAGGATGAGCAGCACAGCTGAGTATGTGGGCTGCGCCCATGAAAAATTTGCCAAATCTTCTCTGCCAAACAGCTTATTCTGCTGTTGACTCTTGTTCGGTGTTGTTTGGTGGATGATTGAAGTCTATCAGTAACAAGGAAGAAACACGACTTATTGGCAATTTAACAATGTATTCATTTAACAAACAGGAGCCTCAGTAGTGTGTGAAGAACCATACACAGCCTCACCAGTCTGGCTCCTCCTCCTCATGCTGGTCACCAGCCTGGCTCCTCCTCCTCATGCTGGTCACCAGCCTAGCTCCTCCTTAACTGAAACTTGGTTAAATCAAGATAACAGTGCAGCTGTTCTTATTGAATCAACACCTCACAACTTCAGTTTCATGAGTGAAACAAGAGCGCATAAAAAAGGGGAGTTAGGTGGAGTTGCTGTTTTATTTAATGATTCTCTTCAATGCAAGCAGATGCCCTTTGGTCATTTTAGTTATTTTGAATATGTGGCTCTGAATTCCACTCAAGCTTTATTCCTAAACATTTACAGACCGCCTAAATACTGTGCAACCTTCTTTGATGAGTTTACTGAACTGCTGTCTGTAATCTGTATTGATTTTGACTGTGTTGTTATTGTTGGTGATTTTAATATCCATGTTGATAATCCCCAGGACAGAGGGTCTATAGAACTATGTGGTGTCCTTGATAACTATGATCTGACTCAGCATGTGACAGGACCCACCCACAACAGGGGGCACACTCTGGACCTAATCATCACCAAAGGTGTAAACATTTCCAAGGTTGCTGTGACTGATGTTGCACTCTCTGATCATTTCTGTGTTTTCTTTGAGAGTGCAATCTCCTTGCACACAAATGTCCAAACCAAGGTTGTGACAAAGCGTTACATCTCTGAAAACACCAGTGAACTATTTATTCAGAAGTCCTCCTGCACACCAGCCCTCTCTTGCCTCTCAGTCAATGAGCTTGTAGATGGCTTCAATTTTAAAGTTAAAAATATTATTGATGCCATTGCACCCACTAAAGTGAAGGTTGTCTCGGGTAAGCAAAGATCTCCTTGGAGAAATGCTACGCTGGTCAAAATAGAGAAACGAGAGTGTCGGAAAGCTGAGCGCAGGTGGCGAAAAACTAATCTCCAGGTTCACTGTGACATCTATAAAGAGAGACTTCGCAATTATAATTTGGAACTTAGAAATGCAAGGCAGTCATTCTTCTCTGACATCATAACCAAAAACATGAACAATACACGCGTCTTATTTGCTGCCGTCGACAGGCTAACAAACCCTCCAGTGTCGGTAGCTGCTGAGCTCCAATCCACTTGGGCATGCAATCAATTTGCCTCCTTTTTTACTGACAAAATTCTGAAAATTAGACAAGCAGTCAGTGCCTCCACACCAACCACAGGATATGTGTTGTCCCCATCTCTGAATAATATCCATTCAAATATCATGACACAATTTCATTCAATCGACCGTAGAAGCCTATAAGACATTATACAACATCTGAAGTCATCCTCCTGCTGCTTGGATGTTCTACCAACACACTTTTTCAAAAATATTTCAAACTGCATGACCACTGATCTTTTACAAATTGTAAACACATCCCTTCTCTCAGGTGTCTTCCCACAAGCCCTAAAAACTGCAGTTATTAAACCACTCCTAAAGAAGGCTAGTTTAGACTCCGCAACAATGAAAAATTATAGGCCAATATCAAACCTCCCATTTTTAAGTAAAATAATTGAAAAAGCGGTTTTCCAACAGCTGACCAACTTCTTGGCCGTAAATAACTGCTTTGATGTTTTCCAGTCAGGCTTTCGACAGCACCACAGTACTGAAACTGCTCTTGTTAAGGTTTTCAACGACATCCACTTAAACATAGACAATGGCAGAAGTTCAGTCTTAGTGTTACTGGATCTCAGTGCTGCATTCGACACGGTCGACCATGCCATACTCCTAGAAAGACTAAAAATCTGGGTGGGACTCTCTGGCACAGCACTTAACTGGTTTGAATCCTACTTGAAGGACCGAGAATACTTTGTGTCTGTAGCTGATTACACATCAGAGCTGACAAAAATGACATGTGGTGTTCCCCAAGGTTCAATACTGGGGCCTCTTCTGTTCAACATCTACATGCTTCCACTAGCTCAGATTATGGAAAACAACAAAGTGTGTTATCATAATTATGCAGACGACACACAAATCTACATAACTATGTCACCAGGGGACTATAATCCCATACAAGGGCTGGGTAACTGCATTGAACAAATCAACAACTGGATGTGCCAGAATTTTTTTCAATTAAACAAAGATAAAACTGAAGTAATTGTTTTTGTACCAAGGACGAACAATTGAAAATCACCGCTCAGCTTCAATCACTGATGTTAAAACCCACAAACCAAGCCAGAAATCTAGGTGTAGTTATGGATTCAGACCTCAACCTGAACAGCCATATCAAGACAATTACAAAATCAGCCTCCTATCACCTGAAGAACATATCAAGGATTAGAGGACTTATGTCTCAACAGGATTTGGAAAAACTTGTCCACGCATTTATCTTCAGCAGACTGGACTACTGTAACGGTGTGTTTACAGGTCTCTGTAAAAAGTCCGTCAGAAAGCTGCAGCTGATTCAGAACGCTGCAGCTCGAGTCCTCACTAAGACCAGGAGGGTGGATCACATCACCCCAGTTCTAATGCCTTTGCACTGGCTTCCTGTCCAACAAAGAATTGACTTTAAAATCCTGCTGTTGGTTTACAAAGCACTGAATGGGCCAAAATACATCTCTGATCTGCTGCTACCTTATGAACCATCCCGACCCCTCAGGTCGTCTGGGACCGGTCTACTTTCTGTTCCCAGAGTCAGAACTAAACATGGAGAAGCAGCGTTCAGTTTTCTGCTCCACATATCTGGAACAAAGTCCCAGAAAGCTGCAGGTCTGCTGAGACCCTCAGTTCATTTAAATCAAGATTGAAGACTTTTCTGTTTGCTGCTGCCTTTAATTGAACCACACTCAAATAATATATTAATCAATTTCCTGCATTTCTGCATTTTACTACTGCATTTTATTTCTTACACTGTTTTTTAATGTTTTAATGAATGTTCTTAATCGTTTTTAAATACGCTGATGTGAAAGGAGTACAAGTGGAGACTGCACAATTATAACGGTATTTCCTTCGGGACCAAGCTCGTGCCAGGCACACACTAGAAAACAAAGATCCATAGGTGGTTTGTGTGTGGGTTGACAGAATTGGCAGTGTAGAGGTTTGAGTGCAGCGTAGATGATCTCTGGGAGACATCGATTTTTAATGGTTTTATGAATGAATGTTCTTAATTGTTTCTAAATCTCCTTTTCTTTTGTCTTATGTTTTGATGCTTTTAATGGTTTTATGTGAAGCACTTTGAATTACTAATTACTAATTATTTGTGGGACATTTGTGGGACATGCGGTCACCAGCCTGGCTCCTCCTCCTCATGCTGGTCACCAGCCTGGCTCCTCCTCCTCAGGCTGCTCACACACTGCTGTGGGATGCGTTCCACTCCTCATCAGGATTTGTGGCAACTCAGCCAGCGTGGTTGTGTTGGTCTCTGGCAGGAACAGCTGGTCACAGTGTTCACTTGGTTGAGGTCAGGACTGCTGGCAGTCATTCCATCCTCTCACTCCCACATCGTGGAGGTCGTCTCTGATGGAGCGCTCTGTGGGGGCGAGCGTCTTCGTCTTGGAGGATGGAGTTCGGTCCCAGACTGGAGAAATGGGATTGCCACTGGTTGCAGAATCTCCTCTGGATATCTCTGCATTGAGATTGCCTCCAATGAAGATGAGCCTTGTTGTTCCAGTGATGGAGACGCCGCCCCACACCATCACACTGCCTCCACCAGAAGGTGTTCCTATATCGGTGCAGCCATCAGCAGAGCGTTCTCCCCGTCTCCTCCACACTGTGACCCTACGATCCAACTTCCTGAGACAGAATCTGGACTCATCGCTGAACATAACGTTCCTCCAGATGTTCAGGTTCCAGTGCAGGTGCAACCCACATACTCAGCTGTGCTAGCTCATCCCAGCACTGCATGTTCCTTACAAATGGGGCACCGTTTGAAAGGTAACTAAACAGGCTTTCCAACGGTGTAAAATTCATTGTCAAGAAGCATTGTTACAACAGAGAAATAATCTACCAAACACTCATTCCTGAACTTTTTGTTCGATGTTTAGTTTACTCCGGCATGAAGGAGAAGAATAAGAAGAAGAACAAGAAGAAGAACAAGAAGAAGTACAAGTACAAGTCGAAGAAGAAGAACAAGAACAAGAACAAGAACAATAACAAGTACAAGTCGAAGAAGAAGAACAAGAACAAGAACAAGAACAAGAACAAGAACAAGTAGAAGAACAAGAACAAGTAGAAGAACAAGAACAAGAACAAGTAGAAGAACAAGAACAAGAACAAGAACAAGTAGAAGAACAAGAAGAAGGTGTTTCTGCGACATTTTTGAATTTGTGCTGATATGAAGGTTTAACCTGAATGTTTGTGTTGTTCATACTGGCTCAATGTTGACCTGAAGAGCAACGTTTCAAGTCTGAGTGACAGAATGATTATTCATCCTTCTAGTTGGATTCTCTGAGCTCAGACATGAGGTTTGTTCAGTGTCTCATCGTCCAGTTCTCCTTCATGTCTCACTGATTTGGTCAAAACTCCAGCTTGTTTCCTCTTCATGTTCATTAAACTGTGACAGCAGCATAATTAATTTCATGTTCTGTCTCATTTCTAAACACATTTCTGAATTCAACACACAAACTCTAGCTGCCCCAGTGCATCATGGGAGTAGGGGGCGGAGCTTTCTCAGTCCATCTCACCTCTGTCTGGTCCTCATCCTCATTAACGTGAGATCAACTAAACTCTCTCACTTCCACTTCATATGAAACTGGTTTATGTTAGTTTTCTCAAATTGATTACATGTATAACACTAAAAAAGAAAGTCTTTAATTCAACTGGAGGACACGTGTTGAAGAGTAATAAAGTTTTAACTCTTTATGTGGTCGTGGTTCTTTCACATATTTCTGTGACATCACAAATACAGAAGAAGAGCTCTGTTACTGTAATTGTTTTTTTATTATATTATAATTATATTAGATACATATAAATGTACATTAATTCTGTTTCCTGGACAGAACAAAGAGCAGAGAGGGGAAACTGAAATGAACAGAATGTGTTAACTGAAAAACAAACTGTACTTTAAACTAAATCATTCAGTGTGAAACTCAGGCAGTAATAACTAGACCTGTTATATTGATGGTTAGAGATGTAAATAAAGCCTCTCAGTCTCAGTTTTATAACAATTATATTACATTACATTACAGTCATTCAGCAGACGCTTTCATCCAAAGCGACTTACAATAAGTGTGTTCAACATCGGTATTCAAGAGAACTACTCGTCACCACAAGTCTTAAGTGCATCTCCTTTACACGAGCATCTCAGAGCATCAAGCAGAGCAGAAGAACAGAAACAAACTAGTATGAATACAATAGATGCTGAGTAAGTGCTGAGTGGAAGGCTCAGGGTAGTGCTTCTTGAAGAGGTGAGTCTTCAGGGTAGTACTTCTTGAAGAGTTGAGTCTTCAGCCTGATGAAAGATGGGCAGTGACTCTGCTGTCCTGAGGTCAGTGGGGAGTTCATTCCACCACTGAGGGGTCAGGACAGGAAACACGTGACCGGGTCGATCGACCGTAAGGACCTCTGAGCGACGGGGCGACCGATCGCCCCGAGGCAGCAGAGCCAAGAGGTCGGGCGGGGGTGTAGGGCTTGACCGTGGCCTGGAGATAGGAAGGAGCTGTTCCCTTCACTGCCCTGTAGGCACCAGAGTCTCACACTGGATGCTCTTACAGGAGCCAGTGCAGAGAACGGAGAAGGCAAGTTGTGGGAGAACTTGGGGCGATTGAACACCAGGCGAGCTGCAGCTTTCTGGACAAGCTCCAGAGGTCTGATGGCCGACGCCGGAGCTCCGGCAAGTAGTGAGTTGCAGTAGTCCAGGCGGGAGATGACCAGAGCCTGGATGAGCACCTGCACCGTCTCCTCAGTGAGGAAGTGAATCCTCCTGATGCTGTAGAGCAGGAATCTGCAGCAGCGTGTAACCGATGCAATGTTTGCTGAGAACGACAGTTGGTCGTCCAGGGTCACACCCAGGTTCCTCACAGTCCGAGTCGGCGTCACCACGGTATCGTCATGGTGATGGACAGGTCTCGGTGCGGGCAACCCTTCCCCGGGAGGAACGGCAGCGCGGTTTTGTCCAGGTTGAGCTTGAGGTGGTGTTTCGTCATCCACTTCGAGATGTCAGCCAAGCACGCAGCGATGCCTCCACTTGAGCGTCCCCGGAGAGAAATGACAAGACCAGCTGGTGTCATCGGCATAACGATGGTAAGAGAAGTCATGCGAGCGCATAACAGAACCCAGAGATGTTGTGTAGAGCGAGAAGAGAAGGGGGCCCAGGACTGAGCCTTGTGGAACCCCCGTAGTCAGCATGCGTGGTTCCGACACGGCCCTCCTCCATGTCACCTGGTAGCATCAACCTGTCAGGTAGGATGCAAACAGGGAGAGTGCATAGCCTGAGACGCCATCCCCTCGAGGAGGTTCTGGTGGTTCACAGCGTCAAACGCCGTAGACAGGACAGAGGAGAGAGGAATCTGAAGTTAAATATAATTTCAGTGATTTAATGATACAGAAGTTTACAGACTAAATTAAAAGAGAATGACTTCACTCATTTAATATATTTCATATTAAATGAGTATCAAATATCTATAACATGATTTTCTGTGAGAAACGTCTGTCTTCCTTTATTTTACAAAGTAAAAGCATCCCAATGTGTTTTCTGTTAGTGTATAAACGTCTGCAGAGCACCTGATCCAGCCGCTCTTAATGAACGGAAACCTTGTAAAATTAACTTCATTACTGGCATTTCAAATAAAAACACCTCCCTCAGTTTTCCCAGCAGGCAGCGACTTCCCTCCTCATTATTTTCACATTAAAAGCATCGGAATGAGATTAAAAGCTGGCGTCAGACAAACTCTGTTTCTTCTCTCAGATGTGAATCCTTTTATATTCACATTTATATGTGTGAAGCCTCAGAGGAGCGAAGAAAATGTCGAGCAATCGTTTATACAGCAACGAATTAACTCAGATTACAGACACACCTGAACTCAACTGGGTTCTTCTGTCTTTGTGGGGACCAATTTGAGTGCGACACCTTGAGAGCGAAGACATTTAGGAAAGCGGGAAAGTCAGAGGATTGTGAGGACATTTCAGCATCGTGAGGAGATTTAAGGATTGTGTGGACCAATGGCAGAAACATTGATTCATCATGATGAAAGGTACAGTTTGAGATTCAGAACTTAGTCCAGAACCTGTAGGACTCTGGAGGACCTTGTTGAGTGAAAGGCTCCTGGCTCGTCATCATCCGATTGTTAACTGCTGAACGCTCCGTCGTGGGGTTGAACCCCGGCCAGACGGACTTGGCAGCCTTCTCTCGATGGTTATTAATATTCTTAAATGTGTGAGAAAAAACAACTTCCTGTGAGAGAGGGTTGCCATGGCGCCTCAGAGTTGACATCGTCGTCATGGTTTCTGATCAGAAGCTCTTTATATTCTGGATCTTTGTGTCGGTCTCTGAAACAGGAAGGGTCCCATCGAGGGACACAACAACATGTCTCTGAGGACAGAAACAACAAACCCTGAGTTGACTGTGATTCATTCTCTTCTTAGTTTCTCACCTGGAAGCACAAAGAAAACATCTGTATGATGATGTATGAGGACGTGTGTGTGAGACGAGTCTTTGTCTCTGTGTGATTCTTCAGGTTGAGTTCTGATTAAATTCAGGAGAGATAAGTGAAAAGTGCAGCGCTTCATCGGTCCGTCATGTGACCTCTGAGACTAACAAACATTCATATATTCCAATTAGGCGAGTTCCACTCTGATGCTTCCGCTGTTTTACATTTCTGTTTGTGTCGGCAGATTAACTCTTTTTCTCTAATTGACCAAAAAGCATCAAATATTCTGCTGTTTGTAAAGAGGAGCCGAGTCCTGAATACAGATTCCAACAAAGAGACAATAAGTTACAGTCTGAGCTTTAAACAAACCTTCACCTCCAGATGTGTCCAACACAGCGACTGCAGAGACAAGGAAGGGATGTTTAGAGAGTCTGTAGAGTGACATCACAGTGACATCACACTGTGAGGTCACTGCGTGTTGATATCACTTTGTTAAAAGTTATTTACATCATTTTAATTGAACTTATTTAAACTGTTGAGAGAAGACATTTGAATTTCAGGGCGTTTAATTCATATTATTCCTGTTTCATTAAAATTAGTCCTATTTTTAGGAGAAACTTGTAATAAATTGTAGTTATTTGAGAAGTTTTAATATTATGAGAATGTGAATTGTAAAACAAAGTCATCAAATCATGAGAATTAGGTCACATTTTCATGAAATAAAGTTGATGTGTTTTTAAATAAATTATAATATAAAGTTGTAATTTTATGAAATAAAAGATGTTTTGGAAAAATAAATCAACACGTTTTAATTAATGTGATTATAGAATTGTAATCATGAGAAGTCTTAATTAGAAAACATATTACAAATATTCATTGTGAGGATGAAAATCAGCAGATGGATGATGATGATGATGATGATGATGATGATGACGATGACTTCAGGTAACTCTTGATCAGTCAGTGCGTCGTCCTCTCAAGTCTTCAGACAGTTTGTGGTTCTTAGTGAAACTCCAGAGCTGAACGACTTGATTGCTGAGTGTTATTGAGTGTCTGTGTTAAGTCCTCCTCACATCAGCAGTCACAGAGTGACAGTGGTCTTCAGACGGGAGGACAGAATCAAACAGTGACAGCCGATCATTAATCTGTGTGGGCTCGTCTGAATGCTCGCTCATGGCAGCCAACAATTATCACATTTCAAGGAAATGTCAGCAATGCCTCGGAGACCGAGCTGCTGTTCACCTCCAGCTCACACAAGCTTCTTTTTAACAACTTTATTAAGACAATTATACAAGTTTAAAATACTGTGTCAATAAAATGTGATTATTAACACAGGGAGACGAGAGGAAGTCACAGCGTATTCTGATAGAAAGTAAATATATTGTTTGATATGAGCAGTCAGCTCTACTATATATGTATACACACTCACTGGCCACTTCATTAGGTACACCTTGCTAGTACCGGGTTGGACCTCTTTTGCCTTCAGAACTGCCTTCATTCTTCGTAGCAGAGATTCAACAAAGTGTTGGAAACATTCCTCACACACGTTGCTCCATGTTGACGTGATGGCATCACATCCATGATGAGAAGCTCCCGTTCCACCACATCCCGAAGCTGCTCTGTTGGATTGAGATGTGGTGACTGTGGAGGCCGTTGGAGCACAGTGAACTCATCGTCATGTTCAAGAAAGCAGTTTGAGATGATCTGAGCTCTGTGACATGGTGCACTATCCTGCTGGAGGCAGCATCAGAAGATGGTCCACTGTGGTCATAAAGGGATGGACACGGTCAGCAGCAACACTCAGGTAGGCCGTGGCGTTTAGACCATGTTCAGTTGGTACCAAGAGGCCCAAAGTGTGCCAAGAAAATATCCCCCCCACCGTCACACCAGCAGCCTGAACCGTTGGTACAAGGCAGGATGGATCCATGCTTTCATGTTGTTTAGGACACATTGTGACCCGACCATCTGAATGGAGACTCATCAGACCAGGCAACTTTTCCAATCTTCTGTTGTCGCGTGTTGGTGAGCCTGTAGCCTGTAGCCTCAGCTTCCTGTTAGCTGTGAGGGGCCCCCGGTGGGGTCTCTGCTGCTGGAGCCCGTCTGCTTCAAGGTTCCACGTGTTGTGTGTTCAGAGATGTGTTCTGCAGACCTTGGTTGTAACGAGTGGATATTTGAGTTACTGTTGCCTTTATATTACAGTCATTCAGCAGACGCTTGTATCCGAAGCGACTGACAATTCAGATTCTATCACATTTCTACACCGTAGGCGCAGCTACGGGAGACATTTATATCGTCTCCATCCACTCTGCCCATTCTCCTCTGACCTCTGACATCAACACGGCATTTTGGTCCACACAACTGCCGCTCACTGGATATCTTCTCTTTATGGACCGTTCTCTGTAAACCCTAGAGATGGTTGTGCGTGAACATCCCAGTAGATCAGCAGTTTGAAATACTCAGACCAGCCCGTCTGGCACCAACAAGCATGCCACGTTCAAAGTCACTTAAGTCCTCTTTCTTCCCCATCCTGATGCTCGCTTTGAACCTCAGCAAGTCCTCTTCACCACGTCTAGAGGCCTAAATACATTGAGCTGCTACCATGTGATTGGCTGATTAGCTATTTGTGTTAACAGGCAATTGAACAGGTGTGCCTAATGAAGTGGCTGGTGAGTGGACACTGGAAATAGTGGCAGCACAGCAATCAGAGGCAGAGGCAGTTTTGCAGGTTTCAGGATCTTTAATTAAACACACTTCAAGAAACACAAAGCAACAGAAAACCGAGCTCAGTCCAGATCTATATCACCAAACTACACAAACTAAACTATTTCTGCCGGGCCTAGAAGACTTAATGGTCTCAACTTTCTCCAACCCTGGAGATCTTAGGAGCGACTCCTCCTGCAGCATGTTCTCACTCATCCTGGTCAGTGTTTACATCCTCAGGCCTGTGAGTGAGGCCCTCAACACCTGCTGAGCAGATCACCAACACGGAGCACAGACACCCAGACTCCCTGCTCATTGTTCTCGGGGACTTCAACAGAGCAAAGCTCAGCAAAGATCTGCCTAAATACAGACAGCATATTAATACGGACAGCATATTAAGTGTAGCACCAGGGACAAGAACAGACTGGACCACTGCTGCACTGTCATAAAGGATGCATCTCACTCAGTCCCCTGTGCAGCTCTGGGACTCTGTCACTGTCTGGTTCATCTTCTCCAGACCTACAGGCAGAAACTAAAATCTGCAAAGCCTGAGGTGAAGACTGTGAAGAGATGGACCAACGAGTCAAAGCTGGAGCTCCAGTCCTGCTTGGCCTGCACTGACTGGAGTGTTTGTGAGGCTGCTGCTACAGACCTGGATGAGCTCACTGACACTATGACATCATACATCAGTCTTTATGAGGACATGTGTGTGCCGACTAAAACCTTCTGCACGTATAACAACAATAAACCTGGTTCACTGAGAAACTCAGGCAGCTTCGTCGGGCCAAGGAGGAGGTCTACGGAGGTGGGGACAGGATCCTGTACAACCAGACCAGGAACACACAGACGAGGGAGATCAGGGCAGCTAAGAGGAGCTGCACTGGAAAACAGGAAAACAGGTTTTCAATCAAGACCCCTCGTCAGTGTGAGAGGCCTGCAGGTCCTCACCAACTACAGGAGACCCCCCCCCCTCCCCCCACTG
>CM051688.1:137500-235000 GCA_028022725.1 Lycodopsis pacificus | reverse complement strand
CAATCTGATGGATCAAAAATGTTTCACTCCACTAATAGGCTTTTATTTTTGTACATTTTGGATTTACCCCCCCGGACTGGATGTAAAGACACTCAATTATTTTAAAGGACCAGACTGCCTCTTTTTGTCAGAATTTAAAAATTCTACGTCAGCATTCTTCACAACAAAGTCAAAACAGAGTAATATTTGCTGGATAAACAGTATTCCTGTATGTAATGCATTATCTCACTTGTTAACACATAATGCTTTTGAAATGTTTCCATGGAAACTACAATAAAACTACAAACTAAACCATGAAAAAAAACACAAAGAAGCTGAAGTAGACTGCCTCATGCTCCAGGATCAGTGAAGGTGGACCTGCAGCTCTCAGCAGCTCGTCCTCTACAGGACGTTATGTGGAAGGAATGACTTCCTTCAACCGTCAGTCTGCTGACATCACAGCGAGTCGCCTCACGTCTGACAGCACTGAGAGGAAGAAGACCACAGAGACACGTGTCCCGTCAGAGGACCTTTGTCTGCTGAAGCTCTCCGAGCTGCACATTTCACACTTTGAGTCTGTCGGTCAAACTGTAAGAGATGAAGAAGTCGTTTAACGGGTAATTAGAACAAACTGATGCTAAAAGATAGGAGACAACTGGAAATATCAGTTTGGCACTAAACATTGGAAATATTGGACATAAGCTGCACTGAAACTATAATATAGATATTATATTTCCTAGTATGTATTGAGCTCATATTTTCTGAAACTTTATCTGCGCTTTTCGTCCAGTTGTCTCCAATATTTTGGCATCAGTTAACTGTTAGCTAAACAACCCCGATTCCACCTGTAGAAGATGTAAGACCCCCCCATTGGACTCCACACTCAGAGACATGTTGACATGGTGCACTGTCCACAGAGACATGATACTGGACCCGCTGTACTAATTCCATCATCTTTTTACACCACAATACCTTCTTGTGTAATTTTATCCAAAACAGGATTTGATACAGAATGGCAGATTTCTGTGTTTCACATTTGATATTGTGGTATTATCTGATGTAAATGATATATTGTGTTTATGTATCTGCAGCAGCAGCAGATTATCTCTGAGCAGAATGAGACAAATATCAACAGCACGGTTTGTGTTGATGAAGAGATTTGTATATGATTGTGTGTGTGTGTGTGTGTGTGTGTGTGTACAGAGATGTTTGTGAGGCTGTGATGTGGGTGAGGAGGCCTCAGGGCTCCACAGTCAGAGGGGGGGGGGGGGGGGGGGGGGGTGCCAAAATAAAAATGCACGGAGGCTCGGAGACATTACATAAGCACTTAGCTGCATGAATACTCCTCAAATACCTGGCATTAGCGGAGCCTAATCTGCTTACAGAGACATTATGGGATGCACTCTGCTGCTGTGACAGGTGTCTCTGCATTAGGATGAAGATTATCGTGGCTCGGATGCTGCACTCATCTTCAATAACAGACAGACAGGAGCTGAGGGGGGACCATTTAATCCACATCTGAGATTCACAAAGATACACCAACAATACCAGTCTTCACGACACATGACTCCACATGACTATACTTCACTGCACACCGCTATACACCGCTATACACCACTATACATCACTATACACCACTGCACACCACTGCACACCGCTATACACCGCTATACACCACTATACACCGCTATACACCACTATACATCACTATACACCACTGCACACCGCTATACACCACTATACACCACTATACATCACTATGCTTCACTATACTTCACTATACACCACTATACATCACTATGCTTCACTATACTTCACTATACACCACTATACACCACTATACATCACTATGCTTCACTATACTTCACTATACACCACTATACATCACTATGCTTCACTATACTTCACTATACACCACTATACATCACTATGCTTCACTATACTTCACTATACACCACTATACACCACTGCACACCGCTATACACCACTATACACCACTATACTTCACTGCACACCGCTATGCACCACTATACACCACTATACACCACTATACATCACTATACACCACTATACATCGCTGCACACCACTATACACCACTATACATCAGTGCACACCGCTATACACCACTATACACCACTATACACCGCTATACATCACTATACACCACTATACATCGCTGCACACCACTATACACCACTATACACCACTATACACCACTATGCTTCACTATAATTCACTATACACCACTATACATCACTATGCTTCACTATACTTCACTATACACCACTATACATCACTATACATCACTATGCTTCACTATACTTCACTATACACCACTATACATCACTATACTTCACTATACATCACTATACATCACTATACTTCCCTACATATCACCAGTGGTGGCCATCAGGGCCAGCAAGGCCTTCTCTGCTGGCCTAAACAGCATCACAAAGTTATTTCTATTTTAAGATAAGATAAGATAGGATAAGATAATCCTTTATTAGTCCCTCAGTGGGGAAATTACAGGATTACAGCAGCATCGCTCACCAGTAATAAATGAAGATAAAAAAATCAAGTAGTATAAATAGACTAAACAGTAAACAGTAGTAAAAAATATGACAGTAAAGAAGAATACAAAATATACCAGTATGTACAGACGGAGTAAAAATGTGAAATGTAAGATAATACTTAAACGTATTTGATATTGCACGGGATTGACAGTAAGAAGACTATTAAATATACCAGTATATACAGGCGGAGGCAGAGTAAGATGTAAAATGTAAGATAATACTTAAACGTATTTGATATTGCACAGGATTGACAGTAAAGAAGACTATTAAGTATACCAGTAAATACAGACGGAGTAAAATGTAAGTGTAAGGTAAATACTTAAACGTATTTGATATTGCACAGGATTGCACGGATTAGGTATTGCACCAGGTGAATGAATTAAAGTGTTCAGAGTGTTCAAGTTCAGTCCAAATGTTCGTGTTCAAAGTGTTCAAAGTGTTCAAGGTGTTAGTGGTCTCCCGAGAGCAGCTTGTTGTGCAGCCTGACAGCAGCGGGGAGGAAGGACTTGCGGTACCTCTCCCTCAGACACCGGGGATGAATCAGCCGGTGACTGAAGGAGCTGTGCAGAGCTGCCAGAGTGTCCTGCATGGGGTGGGAGGCGTGGCTCATCAGGGATGAGAGCTTCGCCATCATCCTCCTGTCTCCCACCACCTCCACAGTATCCAGTGGACACCCCAGCACGCTGCTGGCCTTCCTCACCAGTTTGTCCAGTCTCCTCCTGTCAGCTGCCGCGATGCTGCTGCTCCAGAAGACCACTCCATAGAAGATGGCTGATGCCACCACGGAGTCGAAGAAGGTCTTCAGGAGTGCTCCCTGCACCCCAAAAGACCTCAGTCTCCTCAGCAGAAAGAGTCTGCTCTGTCCTTTTTTATAAAGAGCGTGAGTGTGGTCAGTCCAGTCCAGTTTATTGTTCAAGTGAACACCCAGGTACTTATATGAGTTCACGACCTCAATGTCCAGTCCCTGGATGCTCACCGGTGTCGGAGGAGGGCGTTTACCCCGGCGGAAGTCCACCACCAGCTCCTTGGTCTTGCTGGTGTTGATGTGGAGGCGGTTCCGCTGGCACCATCCTAAAAAGTCCTGGTTTAGTTCCCTGTACTCTCTGTCATCATCTGCGGAGATGAGGCCGATGATTGCAGAGTCGTCAGAGAACTTTTGCAGGTGGCAGTTGGCAGAGTTGTGTTTGAAGTCCGAGGTGTAAATGGAGAAGAGGAATGGAGTCAGAACGGTTCCCTGTGGGGCCCCTGTGCTGCAGGACACCCGATCTGACTCACACCCCCGTATCCGCACATACTGTGGACGGTTGGTGAGGTAGTCCAGGATCCATGTAGTGAGGTGGTGGTCCACCCCGGTCTGCTCCAGCTTGTCCCTCAGAAGCAAAGGCTGGATGGTGTTGAAGGCACTGGAGAAGTCGTAGAACATGACTCTCACAGTGCTTCCAGTCTTTTCCAGGTGAGAGAGGCATCTCTGCAGCAGGAAGATGACGGCGTCATCCACCCCGATGCCGGACTGGTAGGCGAACTGAAGAGGGTCCAGGGATGAACTCACCAGAGGGCGGAGATGGGCAAGTACCAGCCTCTCCAGGGTCTTCATCAGGTGGGATGTCAACGCCACCGGCCTGTAGCTGTTGAGGTCCTTGGGCCGCAGGTTCTTTGGTACCGGTACCACACAGGACGTCTTCCATAGCTGTGGTACTTTCCCCAGCCTCAAGCTCAAGTTGAATATGTGCTCCGCTATCCCGCACAGCTGGTCTGCGCAGGATTTGAGGAGCCTTGAGCTGATGCCGTCCGGACCCGTGGCCTTCCTCGCCTTGATCCTCCTCAGTTCCTTCCTCACCTGGTTGAGGGACACTCGGGGGGGTGGGGTGCTGTGTGTTGGAGTGGGGAGGTGTGGAGGGGAGCAGAGTGCTGTGGGAAGGGGCGAGGTGGAGGGGGAGGGGGGGTAATAATCCACAGGGGATGCAGATGATGGGGGTTGCAGCAGAACCCGTTGCAGAATTATGAACCCGTATGAACCCTTATGAACCCTTATGAACCCGTATGAACCCTTATGAACCCTTATGAACCCGTATGAACCCTTATGAACCCTTATGAACCCGTATGAACCCTTATGAACCCGTATGAACCCTTATGAACCGTTATGAACCCCTGTCCCTCAGTCGCTCACTGCCAGGTCACTGTTTGTCTTGTCCTGCTCCCGGTTTCCCACGTCTGCCTGTCCTGCTGGATTTGCCCCCTCGTTAAGTGTTAAGTGTTTATTAAATTCCTTTTCACACTACTTCTGGTCTGCGTTTGAGTCCACCATCATGCCCCGTGACAATAATTTAGACAAATATTTTCAACCATTATCTTATGTTCTCATTGCACATTCCTGTCTTCCTCAGTTGCTCTGCTTCCAGTGCAGCTTGTTTTAAGTAGAGCTTTCATCCAATCAGATCTCACCTCTGTGTCTCTAGGTAGAACAGAGGCCTGCAGATTCACAAGTGCATCCATATGCACTTTAAGTGAAAGGGGACGATATTGATTGTCTTCGTCTTCAACCAATCAGATCTTTAGTTTGAACGGAGTTGTACCCCAAACCGGACAGTTTTTAAGCTAATGTTTCAATACAATTCACTTACAATGTTGATACAAATGATCGTGTCATGTTTTCAGTTGATTTAATGGCGTTAAACTGAAGTTAAACTTCGTACCTTTCAAACGAAATATTGTTGTAATTATTACAGTTAGCTTTGCCTTTACCAGAGTCGTTAAAACGATGCTAACACCGGTGAATTAGCCGTGCACTGCTATTGGCCTAATCCGTAGGGATTTCTATCCTCGTTGTAAACACTGGCTGCGGCTGGTTTTTCGGGGATATTCGCTTGTTCCAGGGTCGCAAAAATGACCATCAATGCTGTGAACACATCCGGGACCGTAGTTCTGTCCTTCACAATAAGATATTAAGCTTCAACAACTCCAAATGATGCAATAAACATTTTCGTTTGAGCCGTTTAAGCGTCGCCCGAGCGTTGTTTCTGCTTCCTCTCATCAAGGTCACTTTCCTATAGTATTTAGACATAAACGTCCAGATATATTCATGACATTTGACACGTAGATTATTTGATATGTATGAATTAATATTACTTACGTTTGGTTGGCGATCGCCGAAGAAAAACAGCGTAATGACCGGAAAGGGCGTCACGACGGAATGGTTGGAGGCAGGCCAATAGCAGCTAGCACCGACCGAGGCAGGCCATCGCTACGTGACATGTTGGGCGTATTCTTTGACGTGTCAGAGCTGCTAGCTGGCCTACAAGTACGTCAGCATTAACGCGCAGCTCAGTTTTCAGGTGCGCTGTGATTGGTCAGTGGGCGAGCATGTGACTATTGTGAAACTTAACTTGCCAGCAGAGCTTAGTTGGAGTAAGAGTTCAAATTGAAAGATATGTAAGAAATTATAACATCTTTAGGGTTTTCCTTGGTGTAGTTTATTTTTTTACCTAGCTGTGCTTTTAACACTCAATGGCTGAATAAGGAGGAGAAACGGATTTAGTCGAGGAGTTACTGACAACGCCTTTCTCAAGAAGGACATTTCAGGAAAAGCTGGACATGGTAAGAAATGGTCAGTCAACCACAGCTGGCAGCCTGACTCAGCAGGAAGAGGATTTGTATGAACGGTATTTCTTGCTGTCGGTGTCGGAGAAGCGTTGCACATGTTATGGCTGAATGTGTTTCATTTTAACACAGGGATCCCGGCCCCACTGCGAACCCGCCGCAGACCGGCGAAATACAACTGGAGGCTCGACTGTCATCACTGGTGTCCATGAATGGAGGACTTCTTACTGGAACTGAAACAATGTACTGGGATTAAACTCTTTAAGTTTCGATAAGTGACAAACTGCGTGTTTTTTTACATAGTAACGTTACGACTGTTCATTTGTCTATCGTGTCGTTTTTATGAATACTATTTGAATGGCTCCTGCTCTTGTGTGGTGGAATACGTGGATCCGCTGCAGGTTTGCTGGATTGATGCTTCATAATGAGGTTATTAGGAGGTAATTCAACTGTAGTAGGACAGCACTGAAGGCCCAGGTATGAAATCCACGGCCCGCCACTGCATATCACTATATGTTATTATACTTCACTGCATATCACTATATGTTACTATACTTCACTGCATATCACGATATGTTATTATACTTCACTGCATATCACTATATGTTATTATACTTCACTGCATATCACGATATGTTATTATACTTCACTGCATATCACTATATGTTATTATACTTCACTGCATATCACTATATGTTACTATACTTCACTGCATATCACTATATGTTATTATACTTCACTGCATATCACTATATGTAGCTCAAGCGCAAGTTCAGTCAGGAAGACATTCACTGGTGATCTCTGTCTTTCCTCTCCTTCTAATTACTCTATCAGCTGATTGGGGGCGTGCACTTTTAAGTAACCAACCAGATTCGGCACACCGGTTCCGCAAGCCAATCAGATCGTTGCTGGCAAACTTTAAATAGTGTTCTCCTCTCTGCTGCTGTCAGTTGTCATTTCAGCTAAGCAGATGCGACCCTCCTCCACCCAGTCACCTCCAGTCAGCATCACAGTCATGCTCCTGATTCATCATCAGATTGCAGCAACTCCTTTCACCACCACCAGTGTCTGGACTCCAGGGGGATTAGGCCTGTTGGACCTCAGTATCCCTACCCTCGGTGATAGTACTTCAGGATGGAGTCCAATCGCCGAAGACTTTGCACTTTTCATATTTGACGCTTGTGTAATAAATCATTGTTAAATTATGAAACGAGTCTCTCCTGATTGAAATGTTATTATACTTCACTACTCTCACAGCCCGGCTCAGACAAACCACGGAGACAAACAAGCTGGCTGCTAAGAAAAGCATGTTTATATTCTTACAAACATAATTTAAACAACACAAAATCTTGGTATCAGTTATCAGTCCTGAGGTGCATGTATGTGTATGTGCGTGTGCGAGTGAATGGCAAGAACAGAAATAAGCCAAAGAACAGTGTAAATGCTGGTGGCTGACAGGATCTCCTCTCCCAGAGAGCGAGGCTGCCGGGTGAAGATGGTGTTGAAGGCGGACCTCACCGGCTCAGCTGTGGCTCATTCATCTGACGACCCTCCAATCAGCACCTGCAACAGATAATGTTGGGAGGAGGGTCGTCACACTACATACAAAACACTATACTTCCCTACACTCGACTATATTTCATATATACACCTGCTGAGGACAAGAGTGTCTGTTTCTTCAATGAACATGTGAAACTGTTAGTCTACATGTTATGGAGAAGCAACGTTCAAACAGTTACTTCTGATCTTGAGGTTTGAGTTTTCAGAGGATTCTGCCCCAAAGTTATAATGAAAATCACACGAACGTGACGAGGAACTTTCAGGAAATGAGCAGCAGACCCCTCAGGGCCACTGACCTCCCCTGGTGGCCCACGTCAGCAGTAGATGAACATTGGTCCTGAGAGGGCCATCCCACAGGCTTAAACCATTAACTGGTCCAGGGTCAGCTCAGTGAACGTGCAGCTTCTCCCTCAGCATCATGAGGACGATGTTCAGACCTGCAGCTTCATGAGGACGATGTTCAGACCTGCAGCATCATGAGGACGATGTTCAGACCTGCAGCTTCATGAGGACGATGTTCAGACCTGCAGCTTCATGAGGACGATGTTCAGACCTGCAGCTTCATGAGGACGATGTTCAGACCTGCAGCATCATGAGGACGATGTTCAGACCATCAGCTTCATGAGGACGATGTTCAGACCTGCAGCATCATGAGGACGATGTTCAGACCTGCAGCTTCATGAGGACGATGTTCAGACCTGCAGCTTCATGAGGACGATGTTCAGGTGTGTTTTGCCTGCAGCAGCGTTGTGAGGACACCTCCACTGCTCATTGTGTGCAGAGAGTTAATCAGTGTTTGCTCCCTGCAGCTCTCCTGTTGCTTAAACAGCCTCCTCATTGTCGTAGACTCTCAGTCTTCACAAGAGAAAAGAGGATGAGACAAACAACTGTGTTTTTCAGCAGCAAACAGATGAAGATTTGATCCTCTTCGCCCCCCGAGGAGGCGATTTGGATGTGAAAGGAGAATCGGGGACAGTTATGAATGTGCGTTTGATTTCATAAAGCGACGAGAGGATCTGATCACACTGAGCTGCTTGTTGAGTGTCGTCCAGATGTGCTGCCGTTCAGACTCACTCCATCAATGCCGCCCTGTTCCCGACACACTGAGGGGCCCTGGTGTCCACCTCGCTGCCCGAGAAGGGGGGGGGGGTCATATCGTGCCCTGCAGTAGCCCTCACTTTACAGATAAATAGTCTAAACACATGGATCTGTTTGGTGTAATTGTATTCTTACATGTAACCTTTGAGTGAAATGAACTTAACATGAAGACGTAACAGAGCGTGACTGTCGTCTGTTTTAACATCTCATTCACTACTTTCTACTCTAAACTGAAAGCTCATGGACCCGCTGTGACATCACTGACGTGGAGAGAACAGAGCAGGTGAGAACAGGTGGCCGAGCTCACCAGACACGTGTTGTTTCTTTCTCTACTTTCTGTTCAGACTCTCTCTCCTCCTTGTTTGTCTCTCTGATGACGACTACTCTCTGATTTATGTCTCTGGGATTTCAGCGTACACAGCGGTCTTCTTTAGGCCGCTCCGTACAGCATCTTTAACGTCCACGCAGCTGTCCGTCTCTGCCGTCCCACAATGCCATGTTTGTGATGGTGGGGGAGGAGGAGTGGGGGGGGGGGGAGGACTGAAGAGGCTTGTCTTCAGTCCTCAGTCAGGTAGAGACTCAGAGTCGATCCTCATCACAGACGGACTCGTGTTCAGACATGTTTGACTCAGGATCACAACTCTGTCTCATTGGAGAATCACGTAACGTCATGAGAACTCACTCGGGCCGGGGGGGGTGCAAGGGAACTAACAACAGCAGGCAGAAACCAAAGCTTCTCTTTGTCAAACAAATCCAAAACAAACAAACCAAAAGCATCCAAGCGGAAATAATGGTTCGTTAAGCGGAACCGTATTAAGACAAAACAACTCAACTTAGAGTGTCCTCGGATTCCCACCGACACCCGGGTCTTCTTCCTTTAAATCCTCCTCACTCTGGATCGGAACTTTACTTCCTGTAGTTCTCGGTGCTCCTCTACGCTGTGGGCTGACACCTGGGTGAGTGGTGAGGCCTTCTGGGAGCTGTAGTTGTTGTCTCGGCGGCCATCTTGTGGTGTGGCTGCTGATCCTTAAAGGGGACGTAGCACCCATCTACCGCCTGGCCCCTGGTGATGCCACAATCATCACAGATTTAAATAATTTATATCAAAGTCACCACCTTCATCATGGTGCGTCTACCAGCGGAGCTACAAGCAACATCTGAAGCATCCGCTGTCTTTAGAAGCAACATCTGAAGCATCCGATGTCAGGATCCAGGATCCCTGTCTGACCCGTTGTGTGTTTCCCCTGATCTCCTCTCCTCATGTGTCCTGTCATTCCCCTGTTTGTTATTGTGTGCCATGTGCTCTGTGTTTGTCCTCTGCCTCCAGACACCTCCCATGGCCACACCCTTGATTGTGCACAGCTGAGGACACTCCAGCCGATCACCTCCTGCAGCCTGACACACCAGACTCAGGTCCCACTAATGAGTCCCCTGTCTCTGTATAAACTCTGGTCCTGCAGTCTGGGGTTGTCAGGTCGTACCGTCTTTCACCCGCTTCAACCCCGTGGCGTCCTCTGCCCTCCTTTGTGGTCAACGGACTACACACGCCGTCAAGCTGCCAGCCCTCCGGTGTCGAGCCACGGGACTCACACCGTCGATCTGCCTACTCTGGTGTCGGACCACGGGCTCCACACCTTCACACATTCTGAATAAAACCTGTTAATATTAACTTCTGTCTCCTGTGGTCTTGCGTTTGGGTCCTACCTGTGAACTCCCGTGACATCCGCTGTCTTTAGAAGAAACATCTTAAGCATCCGCTGTCTTCAACAACTGAAGCATCCGCTGTCTTTAGAAGCCTCAGGTAACCCTAACCCTATAACGCACGTCAGGTGTAACGCACGTCAGGTGTAACGCACGTCAGGTGTAACGCATGTCAGTTGTAACGCACGTCAGGTGTAACGCACGTCAGTTTATCTAAAGAAGGTTCAAAAGGCAGATGTCATTATCATCTTTAAGGAAACTTGTATATATCGAAATATATATATATATATACATAATATTTACATTGTATTACATACAGATAAAATAATGTAATGAAAAAATGTAATAATCAGCATCAAACCTAATGCAAAGCTTCTTAAACCAGCGTGTGGTTATTAGATCTAAAGTTATAAATGATCAAACCTTTTGTTTTACAAATGTATTACTGAAATGTTTCCATATTTATTGTTTTTACTTTTAGAAGTATGTATCCTTAAACTCTCCGATGAGTGAAGAAGAATAAATGAAGCTGAACCGTGACCTCAGTGAAACAGTGTGTCACATGTTTCCTGTGTTCACATTATTTCTGCTGGATAAACCCTCTGAATGCGTCTTTGAACTCGAGGAGGAAACGGCAGCATCACAATAAAGCTGCTTAATTCTCACATTCTGTTTCTGCTGCCAGAAGCATGAAGACAATGTAGATAGAAGACAATGGGAGGACCTCACACACACACGCGCGCACACATGAACACACACACACACACACACAGTTCTAGTTTTTTTCGATTTTAACCCAAATGTTTAGAATTCTACTAAAAGTTTCTACATGAAAATCCTAAAAAGCTGCAGAAGAAAGAATGTTTGATTCGTCTTTTCTTTACTATACTGGATGCTTCGGCAGTGTGAGTGACGACACAGAGACACAACAGGTGGACCTCTGAATCATTTTGACTCTGAACACGAGTCCAAGCTTCACTTATTTTATTCTGAAAGTTAAACAGCGTCTTCTTCTTGCTGCTCTGCCTTTTAGGTCAGACGCAATGTTTCACACCTGAAAGTTTTAAAAACCCTCAAGCTCAGATGTGTTGTCAGACTCTCAACACAGACTCTCAACATACTCTTAAAGAGTACTGGACGTGTGTCCTCTGTGGTGTTCTTCATAAAGAATACTTGTACTGCCCGCTTACTTGTACTGTGTCTCACCTTGCTGGTAAAGCAGACGTCTGTGAAGCAGCGTGTTGTGTAACTGTGTGAGTCAGTCTGTGGTTTGTGTTGAAGTGCCGACTCAGCAGGTTGCATCAGTCTGAAGTCTGTTTGCAGGTAAACTGTCGGACAAACTTCCTCTCACGAGTTTCACTGCAGCACAAAGAGGAACATGCAGACCTGAACGCACCACACACACTGATGAGGCGTTGACTGTCCGTCTGAAAACCTCAAACCTTAAAAAAAAAAACAGTCGGAATAAAAATGTTATGAAGGAGAAATTAGTTCCTATTGATTTCCCCAAAGTCGTTATCATATATATAATTATGTTGTGGTGAACTGACGGGTTTGTATTCAACAAAGTAGACATCACTGGTTTATAACTTCACTACTGTAGACATCATTTGTCACGGGAGTTCACGGGTAGGACCCAATAGCAAGACCACAGGAGACAGAAGTTGATATAATCGGTTTTATTATGCCAGAATAAAGACAGGAAGGTGTGGAGCCCGTGGTCCGACACCAGAGGATCGACGGTGTGAGTCCCGTGAGACATTTTACAGTGCAAATAAAATTACTCATATAAGTGTGAGATTTTATGTGAAAATAATTTTTTAAATATTGTATATTTCTATATTTCACGTATTTATATCATATTTATTATAATAATTTAAGTAACAATTTCATGTCACAATAATTATGAAAACCATATTAACGTATAATTTCTTATTTTCATGATTTCATGAATGAGATTCTTCATTGCAGTCTGTTTGTTTCAGGAGTTCAACATGTTTCAGGTTTTTAGAGGAGCTGATCCTTCATGGATCTGATCAGGATCCTTCTGGACTCCATCAGTCCACCCAGAACCATTGAACTAATCTTACACTTAGAAAGACATTCAGAGTTATGATTACATATAATATAGTTATGTTATTTTAACACAACTTTAACCTGGTAAGTCAAAGTTCAGTGTTGTTGCTGTTGGTCTCTAACCACCAGAGATGGAGTGATGGAGCTCCACCTAGAGGACAAACTCTACACAACATATACGATTAAATAAAGATAAAATGTAATTAATAAAAACTATAATAATTGACATCAGACACATCATATTATAGAAATGATTGAAATATATTGACTTCCTAACTGTAAATCATCCGGTCGCACATTCAAACAACAAATTCAAAATAAAAGAATGAGAAAGTTTTCCTGCTGTAAAAACATGTTTAATGACAAGTGTTTCTCAATAACCTTAAAATTCTTGTTCCTTCAGGATCAAACTCCTACTGACAAACTGTAAATAATCCGTCTGCCTCCTAAGACTGGTCCAGGTTCAGGTTTAATGGGTCCTGATTATTCTGTTCTCAGCTGGTCTCCAAGTCCAACTGTAACAACAGACTGTGTTCTGTTTGATCCGCCTCCCGACATCAGGGTCAATCACGGTGCTGATGTGTGGAGGGGTCCCAACATCTGTCCCAACATCTGTCAATCACTACCACATTTTATCACATATAACATGTTTAATAAGATATAACCACATTTTATCACATATACAACATGTTTAATAAGATATAACCACATTTTATCACATATACAACATGTTTAATAAGATATAACCACATTTTATCACATATACAACATGTTTAACAAGATATAACCACATTTTATCACATATACAACATGTTTAATAAGATATAACCACATTTTATCACATATACAACATGTTTAATAAGATATAACCACATTTTATCACATATAGAACATGTTTCATGAGATATAATCACATTTTATCACATATAGAACATGTTTCATAAGATATAACCACATTTTATCAGATATAACATGTTTAATAAGATATAACCACATTTTATCACATATACAACATGTTTCATAAGATATAATCACATTTTATCACATATAACATGTTTAATAAGATATAACCACATTTTATCACATACAACATGTTGAATAAGATATAACCACATTTTATCACATATACAACATGTTTAATAAGATATAACCACATTTGATCACATATACAACATGTTTAATAAGATATAACCACATTTTATCACATATACAACATGTTTAATAAGATATAACCACATTTTATCACATATACAACATGTTTAATAAGATATAACCACATTTTATAACATATACAACATGTTTCATAAGATATAACCACATTTTATCACATACAACATGTTTCATAAGATATAACCACATTTTATCACATATACAACATGTTTCATAAGATATAACCACATTTTATCACATATAACATGTCTAATAAGATATAACCACATTTTATCACATATACAACATGTTTCATAAGATATAACCACATTTTATCACATATAACATGTTTAATAAGATATAACCGCATGGTATCACAGATACAACATGCTTTATAAAATACAACCACATTTTATCACATATAACATGTTTAATAAGATATAACCACATTTTATCACATATACAACATGTTTCAAAAGATATAACCACATTTTATCACATATACAACATGTTTAATAAGATATAACCACATTTTATCACATATACAACATGTTTAAGAAGATATAACCACATTTTATCACATATAACATGTTTAATAAGATATAACCACATTTTATCACATATACAACATGTTTAATAAGATATAACCACATTTTATCACATATACAACATGTTTAATAAGATATAACCACATTTTATCACATATACAACATGTTTAATAAGATATAACCACATTTTATCACATATACAACATATTTCATGAGATATAACCACATTTTATCACATATAGAACATGTTTCATGAGATATAACCACATTTTATCACATATAGAACATGTTTCATAAGATATAACCACATTTTATCAGATATAACATGTTTAATAAGATATAACCACATTTTATCACATATACAACATGTTTCATAAGATATAACCACATTTTATCACATATAACATGTTTAATAAGATATAACCACATTTTATCAAATACAACATGTTTAATAAGATATAACCACATTTTATCACATATACAACATGTTTAATAAGATATAACCACATTTTATCACATATACAACATGTTTAATAAGATATAACCACATTTTATCACATATACAACATGTTTAATAAGATATAACCACATTTTATAACATATACAACATGTTTCATAAGATATAACCACATTTTATCACATACAACATGTTTCATAAGATATAACCACATTTTATCACATATACAACATGTTTCATAAGATATGACCAAATTGTATCACATATAACATGTTTAATAAGATATAACCACATTTTATCACATATACAACATGTTTCATAAGATATAACCACGTTTTATCACATATAACATGTTTAATAATATATAACCACATTTTATCACATATACAACATTTTTCATAAGATATAACCACATTTTATCACATATACAACATGTTTCATAAGATATAACCACATTTTATCACATATAACATGTTTCATAAGATATAACCACATTTTATCACATATAACATGTTTAATAAGATATAACCACATTTGATCACATATACAACATGTTTAATGAGATATAACCACATTTTATCACATATACAACATGTTTAATAAGATATAACCACATTTTATCACATATACAACATGTTTAATAAGATATAACCACATTTTATCACATATAACATGTTTAATAAGATATAACCACATTTTATCACATATAACATGTTTAATAAGATATAACCACATTTTATCACATATACAACATGTTTAATAAGATATAACCACATTTTATCACATATAACATGTTTAATAAGATATAACCACATTTTATCACATATACAACATGTTTAATAAGATATAACCACATTTTATCACATATACAACATGTTTAATAAGATATAACCACATTTTATCACATATACAACATGTTTAATAAGATATAACCACATTTTATCACATATACAACATGTTTCATGAGATATAACCACATTTTATCACATATAGAACATGTTTCATGAGATATAACCACATTTTATCACATATAAAACATGTTTCATAAGATATAACCACATTTTATCAGATATAACATGTTTAATAAGATATAACCACATTGTATCACATATACAACATGTTTCATAAGATATAACCACATTTTATCACATATAACATGTTTAATAAGATATAACCACATTTTATCAAATACAACATGTTTAATAAGATATAACCACATTTTATCACATATACAACATGTTTAATAAGATATAACCACATTTTATCACATATACAACATGTTTAATAAGATATAACCACATTTTATCACATATACAACATATTTCATGAGATATAACCACATTTTATCACATATAGAACATGTTTCATGAGATATAACCACATTTTATCACATATAGAACATGTTTCATAAGATATAACCACATTTTATCAGATATAACATGTTTAATAAGATATAACCACATTTTATCACATATACAACATGTTTCATAAGATATAACCACATTTTATCACATATAACATGTTTAATAAGATATAACCACATTTTATCAAATACAACATGTTTAATAAGATATAACCACATTTTATCACATATACAACATGTTTAATAAGATATAACCACATTTTATCACATATACAACATGTTTAATAAGATATAACCACATTTTATCACATATACAACATGTTTAATAAGATATAACCACATTTTATAACATATACAACATGTTTCATAAGATATAACCACATTTTATCACATACAACATGTTTCATAAGATATAACCACATTTTATCACATATACAACATGTTTCATAAGATATGACCAAATTTTATCACATATAACATGTTTAATAAGATATAACCACATTTTATCACATATACAACATGTTTCATAAGATATAACCACGTTTTATCACATATAACATGTTTAATAATATATAACCACATTTTATCACATATACAACATTTTTCATAAGATATAACCACATTTTATCACATATACAACATGTTTCATAAGATATAACCACATTTTATCACATATAACATGTTTCATAAGATATAACCACATTTTATCACATATAACATGTTTAATAAGATATAACCACATTTGATCACATATACAACATGTTTAATGAGATATAACCACATTTTATCACATATACATGTTTAATAAGATATAACCACATTTTATCACATATACAACATGTTTAATAAGATATAACCACATTTTATCACATATAACATGTTTAATAAGATATAACCACATTTTATCACATATAACATGTTTAATAAGATATAACCACATTTTATCACATATACAACATGTTTAATAAGATATAACCACATTTTATCACATATAACATGTTTAATAAGATATAACCACATTTTATCACATATACAACATGTTTAATAAGATATAACCACATTTTATCACATATACAACATGTTTAATAAGATATAACCACATTTTATCACATATACAACATGTTTAATAAGATATAACCACATTTTATCACATATACAACATGTTTCATGAGATATAACCACATTTTATCACATATAGAACATGTTTCATGAGATATAACCACATTTTATCACATATAAAACATGTTTCATAAGATATAACCACATTTTATCAGATATAACATGTTTAATAAGATATAACCACATTGTATCACATATACAACATGTTTCATAAGATATAACCACATTTTATCACATATAACATGTTTAATAAGATATAACCACATTTTATCAAATACAACATGTTTAATAAGATATAACCACATTTTATCACATATACAACATGTTTAATAAGATATAACCACATTTTATCACATATACAACATGTTTAATAAGATATAACCACATTTTATAACATATACAACATGTTTCATAAGATATAACCACATTTTATCACATACAACATGTTTCATAAGATATAACCACATTTTATCACATATACAACATGTTTCATAAGATATAACCACATTTTATCACATATAACATGTTTCATAAGATATAACCACATTTTATCACATATACAACATGTTTAATAAGATATAACCACATTTGATCACATATACAACATGTTTAATGAGATATAACCACATTTTATCACATATACAACATGTTTAATATATATAACCACATTTTATCACATATACAACATGTTTAATAAGATATAAACACATTTTATCACATACAACATGTTTCATAAGATATAACCACATTGTATCACATATACAACATGTTTAATAAGATATAACCACATTTTATCACATATAACATGTTTAATAAGATATAACCACATTTTATCACATACAACATGTTTAATAAGATATAACCACATTTTATCACATATAACATGTTTAATAAGATATAACCACATTTTATCACATATACAACATGTTTAATAAGATATAACCACATTTTATCACATATACAACATGTTTCATAAGATATAACCACATTTTATCACATATAACATCTTTCATAAGATATAACCACATTTGATCAGATATAACATGTTTAATAAGATATAACCACATTTTATCACATATACAACATGTTTCATAAGATATAACCACATTTTATCACATATAACATGTTTAATAAGATATAACCACATTTTATCACATACAACATGTTTAATAAGATATAACCACATTTTATCACATATACAACATGTTTAATAAGATATAACCACATTTTATCACATATACAACATGTTTAATAAGATATAACCACATTTTATCACATATACAACATGTTTAATGAGATATAACCACATTTTATCACATATACAACATGTTTCATAAGATATAACCACATTTTATCACATATAACATGTTTCATAAGATATAACCACATTTGATCACATATACAACATGTTTAATGAGATATAACCACATTTTATCACATATACAACATGTTTAATATATATAACCACATTTTATCACATATACAACATGTTTAATAAGATATAAACACATTTTATCACATACAACATGTTTCATAAGATATAACCACATTGTATCACATATACAACATGTTTAATAAGATATAACCACATTTTATCACATATAACATGTTTAATAAGATATAACCACATTTTATCACATACAACATGTTTAATAAGATATAACCACATTTTATCACATATAACATGTTTAATAAGATATAACCACATTTTATCACATATACAACATGTTTAATAAGATATAACCACATTTTATCACATATACAACATGTTTCATAAGATATAACCACATTTTATCACATATAACATCTTTCATAAGATATAACCACATTTGATCAGATATAACATGTTTAATAAGATATAACCACATTTTATCACATATACAACATGTTTCATAAGATATAACCACATTTTATCACATATAACATGTTTAATAAGATATAACCGCATGGTATCACAGATACAACATGCTTTATAAAATACAACCACATTTTATCACATATAACATGTTTCATAAGATATAACCACATTTTATCACATATACAACATGTTTCAAAAGATATAACCACATTTTATCACATATACAACATGTTTAATAAGATATAACCACATGTTATCACATATACAACATGTTTCATGAGATATAACCACATTTTATCACATATACAACATGTTAATAAGATATAACCACATACAACATGTTTGATAAGATATAACCACATTTTATCACATATACAACATTTTTCATAAGATATAACCACATTTTATCACATATACAACATGTTTCATAAGATATAACCACATTTTATCACATATACAACATGCTTAATAAGATATAACCACATTTTATCACATATACAACATGTTTAATAAGATATAACCACACTTTATCACATATACAACATGTTTAATAAGATATAACCACATTTTATAACATATACAACATGTTTCATAAGATATAACCACATTTTATCACATACAACATGTTTCATAAGATATAACCACATTTTATCACATATACAACATGTTTCATAAGATATGACCACATTTTATCACATATAACATGTTTAATAAGATATAACCACATTTTATCACATATACAACATGTTTCATAAGATATACCCACATTTTATCACATATAACATGTTTAATAAGATATAACCGCATGGTATCACAGATACAACATGCTTTATAAAATACAACCACATTTTATCACATATAACATGTTTCATAAGATATAACCACATTTTATCACATATACAACATGTTTCAAAAGATATAACCACATTTTATCACATATACAACATGTTTAATAAGATATAACCACATTTTATCACATATACAACATGTTTCATGAGATATAACCACATTTTATCACATATACAACATGTTAATAAGATATAACCACATACAACATGTTTGATAAGATATAACCACATTGTATCACATATACAACATTTTTCATAAGATATAACCACATTTTATCACATATACAACATGTTTCATAAGATATAACCACATTTTATCACATATACAACATGTTTAATAAGATATAACCACATTTTATCACATATACAACATGTTTAATAAGATATAACCACACTTTATCACATATACAACATGTTTAATAAGATATAACCACATTTTATAACGTATACAACATGTTTCATAAGATATAACCACATTTTATCACATACAACATGTTTCATAAGATATAACCACATTTTATCACATATACAACATGTTTCATAAGATATGACCACATTTTATCACATATAACATGTTTAATAAGATATAACCACATTTTATCACATATACAACATGTTTCATAAGATATAACCACGTTTTATCACATATAACATGTTTAATAACATATAACCACATTTTATCACATATACAACATGTTTCAAAAGATATAACCACATTTTATCACATATACAACATGTTTAATAAGATATAACCACATTTTATCACATATACAACATGTTTCATGAGATATAACCACATTGTATCACATATACAACATGTTTAATAAGATATAACCACATACAACATGTTTAATAAGATATAACCACATTTTATCACATATACAACATTTTTCAAAAGATATAACCACATTTTATCACATATACAACATGTTTCATAATATATAACCACATTTTATCACATATAACATGTTTCATAAGATATAACCACATTTTATCACATATAACATGTTTAATAAGATATAACCACATTTGATCACATATACAACATGTTTAATGAGATATAACCACATTTTATCACATATACATGTTTAATAGATATAACCACATTTTATCACATATACAACATGTTTAATAAGATATAAACACATTTTATCACATACAACATGTTTCATAAGATATAACCACATTTTATCACATATAACATCTTTCATAAGATATAACCACATTTTATCACATATACAACATGTTTCATGAGATATAACCACATTTTATCACATATACAACATGTTAATAAGATATAACCACATACAACATGTTTGATAAGATATAACCACATTTTATCACATATACAACATTTTTCATAAGATATAACCACATTTTATCACATATAGAACATGTTTCATAAGATATAACCACATTTTATCAGATATAACATGTTTAATAAGATATAACCACATTTTATCACATATACAACATGTTTCATAAGATATAACCACATTTTATCACATATAACATGTTTAATAAGATATAACCACATTTTATCACATACAACATGTTTAATAAGATATAACCACATTTTATCACATATACAACATGTTTAATAAGATATAACCACATTTTATCACATATACAACATGTTTAATAAGATATAACCACATTTTATCACATATACAACATGTTTAATGAGATATAACCACATTGTATCACATATACAACATGTTTCATAAGATATAACCAGATACAACATGTTTAATAAGATATAACCACATTTTATCACATATACAACATGTTTCATAAGATATAACCACATTTTATCACATATAACATGTTTAATAAGATATAACCACATTTTATCACATATACAACATGTTTCATAAGATATAACCACATTTTATCACATATAACATGTTTAATAAGATATAACCGCATGGTATCACAGATACAACATGCTTTATAAAATACAACCACATTTTATCACATATAACATGTTTCATAAGATATAACCACATTTTATCACATATACAACATGTTTCAAAAGATATAACCACATTTTATCACATATACAACATGTTTAATAAGATATAACCACATTTTATCACATATACAACATGTTTCATGAGATATAACCACATTTTATCACATATACAACATGTTCATAAGATATAACCACATACAACATGTTTGATAAGATATAACCACATTTTATCACATATACAACATTTTTCATAAGATATAACCACATTTTATCACATATACAACATGTTTCATAAGATATAACCACATTTTATCACATATACAACATGTTTAATAAGATATAACCACATTTTATCACATATACAACATGTTTAATAAGATATAACCACACTTTATCACATATACAACATGTTTAATAAGATATAACCACATTTTATAACATATACAACATGTTTCATAAGATATAACCACATTTTATCACATACAACATGTTTCATAAGATATAACCACATTTTATCACATATACAACATGTTTCATAAGATATGACCACATTTTATCACATATAACATGTTTAACAAGATATAACCACATTTTATCACATATACAACATGTTTCATAAGATATACCCACATTTTATCACATATAACATGTTTAATAAGATATAACCGCATGGTATCACAGATACAACATGCTTTATAAAATACAACCACATTTTATCACAGATACAACATGCTTTATAAAATACAACCACATTTTATCACATATAACATGTTTCATAAGATATAACCACATTTTATCACATATACAACATGTTTCAAAAGATATAACCACATTTTATCACATATACAACATGTTTAATGAGATATAACCACATTTTATCACATATACAACATGTTTCATGAGATATAACCACATTTTATCACATATACAACATGTTAATAAGATATAACCACATACAACATGTTTGATAAGATATAACCACATTTTATCACATATACAACATTTTTCATAAGATATAACCACATTTTATCACATATACAACATGTTTCATAAGATATAACCACATTTTATCACATATACAACATGTTTCATAAGATATAACCACGTTTTATCACATATAACATGTTTAATAACATATAACCACATTTTATCACATATACAACATGTTTCAAAAGATATAACCACATTTTATCACATATACAACATGTTTAATAAGATATAACCACATGTTATCACATATACAACATGTTTCATGAGATATAACCACATTTTATCACATATACAACATGTTAATAAGATATAACCACATACAACATGTTTGATAAGATATAACCACATTTTATCACATATACAACATTTTTCATAAGATATAACCACATTTTATCACATATACAACATGTTTCATAAGATATAACCACATTTTATCACATATACAACATGCTTAATAAGATATAACCACATTTTATCACATATACAACATGTTTAATAAGATATAACCACACTTTATCACATATACAACATGTTTAATAAGATATAACCACATTTTATAACATATACAACATGTTTCATAAGATATAACCACATTTTATCACATACAACATGTTTCATAAGATATAACCACATTTTATCACATATACAACATGTTTCATAAGATATGACCACATTTTATCACATATAACATGTTTAATAAGATATAACCACATTTTATCACATATACAACATGTTTCATAAGATATACCCACATTTTATCATATATAACATGTTTAATAAGATATAACCGCATGGTATCACAGATACAACATGCTTTATAAAATACAACCACATTTTATCACATATAACATGTTTCATAAGATATAACCACATTTTATCACATATACAACATGTTTCAAAAGATATAACCACATTTTATCACATATACAACATGTTTAATAAGATATAACCACATTTTATCACATATACAACATGTTTCATGAGATATAACCACATTTTATCACATATACAACATGTTAATAAGATATAACCACATACAACATGTTTGATAAGATATAACCACATTGTATCACATATACAACATTTTTCATAAGATATAACCACATTTTATCACATATACAACATGTTTCATAAGATATAACCACATTTTATCACATATACAACATGTTTAATAAGATATAACCACATTTTATCACATATACAACATGTTTAATAAGATATAACCACACTTTATCACATATACAACATGTTTAATAAGATATAACCACATTTTATAACGTATACAACATGTTTCATAAGATATAACCACATTTTATCACATACAACATGTTTCATAAGATATAACCACATTTTATCACATATACAACATGTTTCATAAGATATGACCACATTTTATCACATATAACATGTTTAATAAGATATAACCACATTTTATCACATATACAACATGTTTCATAAGATATAACCACGTTTTATCACATATAACATGTTTAATAACATATAACCACATTTTATCACATATACAACATGTTTCAAAAGATATAACCACATTTTATCACATATACAACATGTTTAATAAGATATAACCACATTTTATCACATATACAACATGTTTCATGAGATATAACCACATTGTATCACATATACAACATGTTTAATAAGATATAACCACATACAACATGTTTAATAAGATATAACCACATTTTATCACATATACAACATTTTTCAAAAGATATAACCACATTTTATCACATATACAACATGTTTCATAATATATAACCACATTTTATCACATATAACATGTTTCATAAGATATAACCACATTTTATCACATATAACATGTTTAATAAGATATAACCACATTTGATCACATATACAACATGTTTAATGAGATATAACCACATTTTATCACATATACATGTTTAATAGATATAACCACATTTTATCACATATACAACATGTTTAATAAGATATAAACACATTTTATCACATACAACATGTTTCATAAGATATAACCACATTTTATCACATATAACATCTTTCATAAGATATAACCACATTTTATCACATATACAACATGTTTCATGAGATATAACCACATTTTATCACATATACAACATGTTAATAAGATATAACCACATACAACATGTTTGATAAGATATAACCACATTTTATCACATATACAACATTTTTCATAAGATATAACCACATTTTATCACATATAGAACATGTTTCATAAGATATAACCACATTTTATCAGATATAACATGTTTAATAAGATATAACCACATTTTATCACATATACAACATGTTTCATAAGATATAACCACATTTTATCACATATAACATGTTTAATAAGATATAACCACATTTTATCACATACAACATGTTTAATAAGATATAACCACATTTTATCACATATACAACATGTTTAATAAGATATAACCACATTTTATCACATATACAACATGTTTAATAAGATATAACCACATTTTATCACATATACAACATGTTTAATGAGATATAACCACATTGTATCACATATACAACATGTTTCATAAGATATAACCAGATACAACATGTTTAATAAGATATAACCACATTTTATCACATATACAACATGTTTCATAAGATATAACCACATTTTATCACATATAACATGTTTAATAAGATATAACCACATTTTATCACATATACAACATGTTTCATAAGATATAACCACATTTTATCACATATAACATGTTTAATAAGATATAACCGCATGGTATCACAGATACAACATGCTTTATAAAATACAACCACATTTTATCACATATAACATGTTTCATAAGATACAACCACATTTTATCACATATACAACATGTTTCAAAAGATATAACCACATTTTATCACATATACAACATGTTTAATAAGATATAACCACATTTTATCACATATACAACATGTTTCATGAGATATAACCACATTTTATCACATATACAACATGTTAATAAGATATAACCACATACAACATGTTTGATAAGATATAACCACATTTTATCACATATACAACATTTTTCATAAGATATAACCACATTTTATCACATATACAACATGTTTCATAAGATATAACCACATTTTATCACATATACAACATGTTTAATAAGATATAACCACATTTTATCACATATACAACATGTTTAATAAGATATAACCACACTTTATCACATATACAACATGTTTAATAAGATATAACCACATTTTATAACATATACAACATGTTTCATAAGATATAACCACATTTTATCACATACAACATGTTTCATAAGATATAACCACATTTTATCACATATACAACATGTTTCATAAGATATGACCACATTTTATCACATATAACATGTTTAACAAGATATAACCACATTTTATCACATATACAACATGTTTCATAAGATATACCCACATTTTATCACATATAACATGTTTAATAAGATATAACCGCATGGTATCACAGATACAACATGCTTTATAAAATACAACCACATTTTATCACAGATACAACATGCTTTATAAAATACAACCACATTTTATCACATATAACATGTTTCATAAGATATAACCACATTTTATCACATATACAACATGTTTCAAAAGATATAACCACATTTTATCACATATACAACATGTTTAATGAGATATAACCACATTTTATCACATATACAACATGTTTCATGAGATATAACCACATTTTATCACATATACAACATGTTAATAAGATATAACCACATACAACATGTTTGATAAGATATAACCACATTTTATCACATATACAACATTTTTCATAAGATATAACCACATTTTATCACATATACAACATGTTTCATAAGATATAACCACATTTTATCACATATACAACATGTTTCATAAGATATAACCACATTTTATCACATATACAACATGTTTGATAAGATATGACCACATTTTATCACATATATAACATGTTTAATAAGATATAACCACATTTTATCACATATACAACATGTTTCATAAGATATAACCACGTTTTATCACATATAACATGTTTAATAACATATAACCACATTTTATCACATATACAACATGTTTCAAAAGATATAACCACATTTTATCACATATACAACATGTTTAATAAGATATAACCACATTTTATCACATATACAACATGTTTCATGAGATATAACCACATTGTATCACATATACAACATGTTTAATAAGATATAACCACATACAACATGTTTAATAAGATATAACCACATTTTATCACATATACAACATTTTTCAAAAGATATAACCACATTTTATCACATATACAACATGTTTCATAATATATAACCACATTTTATCACATATAACATGTTTCATAAGATATAACCACATTTTATCACATATAACATGTTTAATAAGATATAACCACATTTGATCACATATACAACATGTTTAATGAGATATAACCACATTTTATCACATATACAACATGTTTCATAGATATAACCACATTTTATCACATATACAACATGTTTAATAAGATATAAACACATTTTATCACATACAACATGTTTCATAAGATATAACCACATTGTATCACATATACAACATGTTTAATAAGATATAACCACATTTTATCACATATAACATGTTTAATAAGATATAACCACATTTTATCACATACAACATGTTTAATAAGATATAACCACATTTTATCACATATACAACATGTTTCATAAGATATAACCACATTTGATCACATATAACATGTTTAATAAGATATAACCACATTTTATCACATATACAACATGTTTCATAAGATATAACCACATTTTATCACATATAACATGTTTAATAAGATATAACCACATTTTATCACATACAACATGTTTAATAAGATATAACCACATTTTATCACATATAGAACATGTTTCATGAGATATAACCACATTTTATCACATATAGAACATGTTTCATAAGATATAACCACATTTTATCAGATATAACATGTTTAATAAGATATAACCACATTTTATCACATATACAACATGTTTCATAAGATATAACCACATTGTATCACATATAACATGTTTAATAAGATATAACCACATTTTATAACATACAACATGTTTAATAAGATATAACCACATTTTATCACATATACAACATGTTTAATAAGATATAACCACATTTTATCACATATACAACATGTTTAATAAGATATAACCACATTTTATCACATATACAACATGTTTAATGAGATATAACCACATTTTATCACATATACAACATGTTTCATAAGATATAACCTGATACAACATGTTTAATAAGATATAACCACATTTTATCACATATACAACATGTTTCATAAGATATAACCACATTTTATCACATATAACATGTTTAATAAGATATAACAACATTTTATCACATATACAACATGTTTCATAAGATATAACCACATTTTATCACATATAACATGTTTAATAAGATATAACCGCATGGTATCACAGATACAACATGCTTTATAAAATACAACCACATTTTATCACATACAACATGTTTAATAAGATATAACCACATTTTATCACATATAGAACATGTTTCATGAGATATAACCACATTTTATCACATATAGAACATGTTTCATAAGATATAACCACATTTTATCAGATATAACATGTTTAATAAGATATAACCACATTTTATCACATATACAACATGTTTCATAAGATATAACCACATTGTATCACATATAACATGTTTAATAAGATATAACCACATTTTATAACATACAACATGTTTAATAAGATATAACCACATTTTATCACATATACAACATGTTTAATAAGATATAACCACATTTTATCACATATACAACATGTTTAATAAGATATAACCACATTTTATCACATATACAACATGTTTAATAAGATATAACCACATTTTATCACATATACAACATGTTTCATGAGATATAACCACATTTTATCACATATAGAACATGTTTCATAAGATATAACCACATTTTATCAGATATAACATGTTTAATAAGATATAACCACATTGTATCACATATACAACATGTTTCATAAGATATAACCACATTTTATCACATATAACATGTTTAATAAGATATAACCACATTTTATCAAATACAACATGTTTAATAAGATATAACCACATTTTATCACATATACAACATGTTTAATAAGATATAACCACATTTTATCACATATACAACATGTTTAATAAGATATAACCACATTTTATCACATATACAACATGTTTAATAAGATATAACCACATTTTATCACATATACAACATGTTTAATAAGATATAACCACATTTTATAACATATACAACATGTTTCACAAGATATAACCACATTTTATCACATACAACATGTTTCATAAGATATAACCACATTTTATCACATATACAACATGTTTCATAAGATATAACCACATTTTATCACATATAACATGTTTCATAAGATATAACCACATTTTGTCACATATACAACATGTTTAATAAGATATAACCACATTTGATCACATATACAACATGTTTAATGAGATATAACCACATTTTATCACATATACAACATGTTTAATATATATAACCACATTTTATCACATATACAACATGTTTAATAAGATATAAACACATTTTATCACATACAACATGTTTCATAAGATATAACCACATTGTATCACATATACAACATGTTTAATAAGATATAACCACATTTTATCACATATAACATGTTTAATAAGATATAACCACATTTTATCACATACAACATGTTTAATAAGATATAACCACATTTTATCACATACAACATGTTTAATAAGATATAACCACATTTTATCACATATAACATGTTTAATAAGATATAACCACATTTTATCACATATACAACATGTTTAATAAGATATAACCACATTTTATCACATATACAACATGTTTCATAAGATATAACCACATTTTATCACATATAACATCTTTCATAAGATATAACCACATTTGATCAGATATAACATGTTTAATAAGATATAACCACATTTTATCACATATACAACATGTTTCATAAGACATAACCACATTTTATCACATATAACATGTTTAATAAGATATAACCACATTTTATCACATACAACATGTTTAATAAGATATAACCACATTTTATCACATATACAACATGTTTAATAAGATATAACCACATTTTATCACATATACAACATGTTTAATAAGATATAACCACATTTTATCACATATACAACATGTTTAATGAGATATAACCACATTTTATCACATATACAACATGTTTCATAAGATATAACCAGATACAACATGTTTAATAAGATATAACCACATTTTATCACATATACAACATGTTTCATAAGATATAACCACATTTTATCACATATAACATGTTTAATAAGATATAACCACATTTTATCACATATACAACATGTTTCATAAGATATAACCACCTTTTATCACATATAACATGTTTAATAAGATATAACCGCATGGTATCACAGATACAACATGCTTTATAAAATACAACCACATTTTATCACATATAACATGTTTCATAAGATATAACCACATTTTATCACATATACAACATGTTTCAAAAGATATAACCACATTTTATCACATATACAACATGTTTAATAAGATATAACCACATGTTATCACATATACAACATGTTTCATGAGATATAACCACATTTTATCACATATACAACATGTTAATAAGATATAACCACATACATGTTTGATAAGATATAACCACATTTTATCACATATACAACATTTTTCATAAGATATAACCACATTTTATCACATATACAACATGTTTCATAAGATATAACCACATTTTATCACATATACAACATGTTTAATAAGATATAACCACATTTTATCACATATACAACATGTTTAATAAGATATAACCACACTTTATCACATATACAACATGTTTAATAAGATATAACCACATTTTATAACATATACAACATGTTTCATAAGATATAACCACATTTTATCACATACAACATGTTTCATAAGATATAACCACATTTTATCACATATACAACATGTTTCATAAGATATGACCACATTTTATCACATATAACATGTTTAATAAGATATAACCACATTTTATCACATATACAACATGTTTCATAAGATATACCCACATTTTATCACATATAACATGTTTAATAAGATATAACCGCATGGTATCACAGATACAACATGCTTTATAAAATACAACCACATTTTATCACATATAACATGTTTCATAAGATATAACCACATTTTATCACATATACAACATGTTTCAAAAGATATAACCACATTTTATCACATATACAACATGTTTAATAAGATATAACCACATTTTATCACATATACAACATGTTTCATGAGATATAACCACATTTTATCACATATACAACATGTTAATAAGATATAACCACATACAACATGTTTGATAAGATATAACCACATTTTATCACATATACAACATTTTTCATAAGATATAACCACATTTTATCACATATACAACATGTTTCATAAGATATAACCACATTTTATCACATATACAACATGTTTAATAAGATATAACCACATTTTATCACATATACAACATGTTTAATAAGATATAACCACACTTTATCACATATACAACATGTTTAATAAGATATAACCACATTTTATAACGTATACAACATGTTTCATAAGATATAACCACATTTTATCACATACAACATGTTTCATAAGATATAACCACATTTTATCACATATACAACATGTTTCATAAGATATGACCACATTTTATCACATATAACATGTTTAATAAGATATAACCACATTTTATCACATATACAACATGTTTCATAAGATATAACCACGTTTTATCACATATAACATGTTTAATAACATATAACCACATTTTATCACATATACAACATGTTTCAAAAGATATAACCACATTTTATCACATATACAACATGTTTAATAAGATATAACCACATTTTATCACATATACAACATGTTTCATGAGATATAACCACATTGTATCACATATACAACATGTTTAATAAGATATAACCACATACAACATGTTTAATAAGATATAACCACATTTTATCACATATACAACATTTTTCAAAAGATATAACCACATTTTATCACATATACAACATGTTTCATAATATATAACCACATTTTATCACATATAACATGTTTCATAAGATATAACCACATTTTATCACATATAACATGTTTAATAAGATATAACCACATTTGATCACATATACAACATGTTTAATGAGATATAACCACATTTTATCACATATACAACATGTTTAATAGATATAACCACATTTTATCACATATACAACATGTTTAATAAGATATAAACACATTTTATCACATACAACATGTTTCATAAGATATAACCACATTTTATCACATATAACATCTTTCATAAGATATAACCACATTTTATCACATATACAACATGTTTCATGAGATATAACCACATTTTATCACATATACAACATGTTAATAAGATATAACCACATACAACATGTTTGATAAGATATAACCACATTCTATCACATATACAACATTTTTCATAAGATATAACCACATTTTATCACATATAGAACATGTTTCATAAGATATAACCACATTTTATCAGATATAACATGTTTAATAAGATATAACCACATTTTATCACATATACAACATGTTTCATAAGATATAACCACATTTTATCACATATAACATGTTTAATAAGATATAACCACATTTTATCACATACAACATGTTTAATAAGATATAACCACATTTTATCACATATACAACATGTTTAATAAGATATAACCACATTTTATCACATATACAACATGTTTAATAAGATATAACCACATTTTATCACATATACAACATGTTTAATGAGATATAACCACATTTTATCACATATACAACATGTTTCATAAGATATAACCAGATACAACATGTTTAATAAGATATAACCACATTTTATCACATATACAACATGTTTCATAAGATATAACCACATTTTATCACATATAACATGTTTAATAAGATATAACCACATTTTATCACATATACAACATGTTTCATAAGATATAACCACATTTTATCACATATAACATGTTTAATAAGATATAACCGCATGGTATCACAGATACAACATGCTTTATAAAATACAACCACATTTTATCACATATAACATGTTTCATAAGATATAACCACATTTTATCACATATACAACATGTTTCAAAAGATATAACCACATTTTATCACATATACAACATGTTTAATAAGATATAACCACATTTTATCACATATACAACATGTTTCATGAGATATAACCACATTTTATCACATATACAACATGTTAATAAGATATAACCACATACAACATGTTTGATAAGATATAACCACATTTTATCACATATACAACATTTTTCATAAGATATAACCACATTTTATCACATATACAACATGTTTCATAAGATATAACCACATTTTATCACATATACAACATGTTTAATAAGATATAACCACATTTTATCACATATACAACATGTTTAATAAGATATAACCACACTTTATCACATATACAACATGTTTAATAAGATATAACCACATTTTATAACGTATACAACATGTTTCATAAGATATAACCACATTTTATCACATACAACATGTTTCATAAGATATAACCACATTTTATCACATATACAACATGTTTCATAAGATATGACCACATTTTATCACATATAACATGTTTAATAAGATATAACCACATTTTATCACATATCATATACAACATGTTTCATAAGATATAACCACGTTTTATCACATATAACATGTTTAATAACATATAACCACATTTTATCACATATACAACATGTTTCAAAAGATATAACCACATTTTATCACATATACAACATGTTTCAAAAGATATAACCACATTTTATCACATATACAACATGTTTAATAAGATATAACCACATGTTATCACATATACAACATGTTTCATGAGATATAACCACATTTTATCACATATACAACATGTTAATAAGATATAACCACATACATGTTTGATAAGATATAACCACATTTTATCACATATACAACATTTTTCATAAGATATAACCACATTTTATCACATATACACCATGTTTAATAAGATATAACCACATACAACATGTTTAATAAGATATAACCACATTTTATCACATATAACATGTTTCATAAGATATAACCACATTTTATCACATATAACATGTTTAATAAGATATAACCACATTTGATCACATATACAACATGTTTAATGAGATATAACCACATTTTATCACATATACAACATGTTTAATAGATATAACCACATTTTATCACATATACAACATGTTTAATAAGATATAAACACATTTTATCACATACAACATGTTTCATAAGATATAACCACATTTTATCACATATAACATCTTTCATAAGATATAACCACATTTTATCACATATACAACATGTTTCATGAGATATAACCACATTTTATCACATATACAACATGTTAATAAGATATAACCACATACAACATGTTTGATAAGATATAACCACATTTTATCACATATACAACATTTTTCATAAGATATAACCACATTTTATCACATATAGAACATGTTTCATAAGATATAACCACATTTTATCAGATATAACATGTTTAATAAGATATAACCACATTTTATCACATATACAACATGTTTCATAAGATATAACCACATTTTATCACATATAACATGTTTAATAAGATATAACCACATTTTATCACATACAACATGTTTAATAAGATATAACCACATTTTATCACATATACAACATGTTTCATAAGATATAACCACATTTTATCACATATAACATGTTTAATAAGATATAACCACATTTTATCACATATACAACATGTTTCATAAGATATAACCACATTTTATCACATATAACATGTTTAATAAGATATAACCGCATGGTATCACAGATACCACATGCTTTATAAAATACAACCACAATTTATCACATATAACATGTTTCATAAGATATAACCACATTTTATCACATATACAACATGTTTCAAAAGATATAACCACATTTTATCACATATACAACATGTTTAATAAGATATAACCACATTTTATCACATATACAACATGTTTCATGAGATATAACCACATTTTATCACATATACAACATGTTAATAAGATATAACCACATACAACATGTTTGATAAGATATAACCACATTTTATCACATATACAACATTTTTCATAAGATATAACCACATTTTATCACATATACAACATGTTTCATAAGATATAACCACATTTTATCACATATACAACATTTTTAATAAGATATAACCACATTTTATCACATATACAACATGTTTAATAAGATATAACCACACTTTATCACATATACAACATGTTTAATAAGATATAACCACATTTTATAACATATACAACATGTTTCATAAGATATAACCACATTTTATCACATACAACATGTTTCATAAGATATAACCACATTTTATCACATATACAACATGTTTCATAAGATATGACCACATTTTATCACATATAACATGTTTAACAAGATATAACCACATTTTATCACATATACAACATGTTTCATAAGATATACCCACATTTTATCACATATAACATGTTTAATAAGATATAACCGCATGGTATCACAGATACAACATGCTTTATAAAATACAACCACATTTTATCACATATAACATGTTTCATAAGATATAACCACATTTTATCACATATACAACATGTTTCAAAAGATATAACCACATTTTATCACATATACAACATGTTTAATAAGATATAACCACATTTTATCACATATACAACATGTTAATAAGATATAACCACATACAACATGTTTGATAAGATATAACCACATTTTATCACATATACAACATTTTTCATAAGATATAACCACATTTTATCACATATACAACATGTTTCATAAGATATAACCACATTTTATCACATATACAACATGTTTAATAAGATATAACCACATTTTATCACATATACAACATGTTTAATAAGATATAACCACACTTTATCACATATACAACATGTTTAATAAGATATAACCACATTTTATAACATATACAACATGTTTCATAAGATATAACCACATTTTATCACATACAACATGTTTCATAAGATATAACCACATTTTATCACATATACAACATGTTTCATAAGATATGACCACATTTTATCACATATAACATGTTTAATAAGATATAACCACATTTTATCACATATACAACATGTTTCATAAGATATAACCACGTTTTATCACATATAACATGTTTAATAACATATAACCACATTTTATCACATATACAACATGTTTCAAAAGATATAACCACATTTTATCACATATACAACATGTTTAATAAGATATAACCACATTTTATCACATATACAACATGTTTCATGAGATATAACCACATTGTATCACATATACAACATGTTTAATAAGATATAACCACATACAACATGTTTAATAAGATATAACCACATTTTATCACATATACAACATTTTTCAAAAGATATAACCACATTTTATCACATATACAACATGTTTCATAATATATAACCACATTTTATCACATATAACATGTTTCATAAGATATAACCACATTTTATCACATATAACATGTTTAATAAGATATAACCACATTTGATCACATATACAACATGTTTAATGAGATATAACCACATTTTATCACATATACAACATGTTTAATAGATATAACCACATTTTATCACATATACAACATGTTTAATAAGATATAAACACATTTTATCACATACAACATGTTTCATAAGATATAACCACATTGTATCACATATACAACATGTTTAATAAGATATAACCACATTTTATCACATATAACATGTTTAATAAGATATAACCACATTTTATCACATACAACATGTTTAATAAGATATAACCACATTTTATCACATATACAACATGTTTCATAAGATATAACCACATTTGATCACATATAACATGTTTAATAAGATATAACCACATTTTATCACATATACAACATGTTTCATAAGATATAACCACATTTTATCACATATAACATGTTTAATAAGATATAACCACATTTTATCACATATAGAACATGTTTCATGAGATATAACCACATTTTATCACATATAGAACATGTTTCATAAGATATAACCACATTTTATCAGATATAACATGTTTAATAAGATATAACCACATTTTATCACATATACAACATGTTTCATAAGATATAACCACATTGTATCACATATAACATGTTTAATAAGATATAACCACATTTTATAACATACAACATGTTTAATAAGATATAACCACATTTTATCACATATACAACATGTTTAATAAGATATAACCACATTTTATCACATATACAACATGTTTAATAAGATATAACCACATTTTATCACATATACAACATGTTTAATGAGATATAACCACATTTTATCACATATACAACATGTTTCATAAGATATAACCTGATACAACATGTTTAATAAGATATAACCACATTTTATCACATATACAACATGTTTCATAAGATATAACCACATTTTATCACATATAACATGTTTAATAAGATATAACAACATTTTATCACATATACAACATGTTTCATAAGATATAACCACATTTTATCACATATAACATGTTTAATAAGATATAACCGCATGGTATCACAGATACAACATGCTTTATAAAATACAACCACATTTTATCACATACAACATGTTTAATAAGATATAACCACATTTTATCACATATAGAACATGTTTCATGAGATATAACCACATTTTATCACATATAGAACATGTTTCATAAGATATAACCACATTTTATCAGATATAACATGTTTAATAAGATATAACCACATTTTATCACATATACAACATGTTTCATAAGATATAACCACATTGTATCACATATAACATGTTTAATAAGATATAACCACATTTTATAACATACAACATGTTTAATAAGATATAACCACATTTTATCACATATACAACATGTTTAATAAGATATAACCACATTTTATCACATATACAACATGTTTAATAAGATATAACCACATTTTATCACATATACAACATGTTTCATAAGATATAACCTGATACAACATGTTTAATAAGATATAACCACATTTTATCACATATACAACATGTTTCATAAGATATAACCACATTTTATCACATATAACATGTTTAATAAGATATAACAACATTTTATCACATATACAACATGTTTCATAAGATATAACCACATTTTATCACATATAACATGTTTAATAAGATATAACCGCATGGTATCACAGATACAACATGCTTTATAAAATACAACCACATTTGATCACATATAACATGTTTCATAAGATATAACCACATTTTATCACATATACAACATGTTTCAAAAGATATAACCACATTTTATCACATATACAACATGTTTAATAAGATATAACCACATTTTATCACATATACAACATGTTTCATGAGATATAACCACATTTTATCACATATACAACATGTTTAATAAGATATAACCACATACAACATGTTTAATAAGATATAACCACATTTTATCACATATACAACATTTTTCATAAGATATAACCACATTTTATCACATATACAACATGTTTCATAAGATATAACCACATTTTATCACATATAACATGTTTCATAAGATATAACCACATTTTATCACATATAACATGTTTAATAAGATATAACCACATTTGATCACATATACAACATGTTTAATAAGATATATCCACATTTTATCACATATACAACATGTTTAATAAGATATAACCACATTTTATCACATATACAACATGTTTAATAAGATATACCCACATTTTATCACATATACAACATGTTTAATAAGATATAACCACATTTTATCACATATACAACATGTTTAATAAGATATAACCACATTTTATCACATATACAACATGTTTAATAAGATATAACCACATTTTATCACATATACAACATGTTTCATAAGATATAACCACATTTTATCACATATAACATGTTTAATAAGATATAACCACATTTGATCACATATACAACATGTTAAATGAGATATAACCACATTTTATCACATATACAACATGTTTAATAGATATAACCACATTTTATCACATATACAACATGTTTAATAAGATATAAACACATTTTATCACATACAACATGTTTCATAAGATATAACCACATTGTATCACATATACAACATGTTTAATAAGATATAACCACATTTTATCACATATAACATGTTTAATAAGATATAATCACATTTTATCACATACAACATGTTTAATAAGATATAACCACATTTTATCACATATACAACATGTTTCATAAGATATAACCACATTTGATCACATATAACATGTTTAATAAGATATAACCACATTTTATCACATATACAACATGTTTCATAAGATATAACTACATTTTATCACATATAACATGTTTAATAAGATATAACCACATTTTATCACATACAACATGTTTCATAAGATATAACCACATTTTATCACATATACAACATGTTTAATAAGATATAACCACATTTTATCACATATACAACATGTTTAATAGGATATAACCACATACAACATGTTTAATAAGATATAACCACATTTTATCACATATACAACATGTTTCATAAGATATAACCACATTGTATCACATATAACATGTTTCATAAGATATAACCACATTGTATCACATATACAACATGTTTAATAAGATATAACCACATTGTATCACATATACAACATGTTTAATAAGATATAACCACATTTTATCACATATACAACATGTTTAATAAGATATAACCACATTTGATCACATATACAACATGTTTAATGAGATATAACCACATTTTATCACATATACAACATGTTTAATAGATATAACCACATTTTATCACATATACAACATGTTTAATAAGATATAAACACATTTTATCACATACATGTTTCATAAGATATAACCACATTGTATCACATATACAACATGTTTAATAAGATATAACCACATTTTATCACATATACAACATGTTTAATAAGATATAACCACATTTTATCACATATACAACATGTTTAATGAGATATAACCACATTTTATCACATATACAACATGTTTCATAAGATATAACCTGATACAACATGTTTAATAAGATATAACCACATTTTATCACATATACAACATGTTTCATAAGATATAACCACATTTTATCACATATAACATGTTTAATAAGATATAACCACATTTTATCACATACAACATGTTTAATAAGATATAACCACATTTTATCACATATAGAACATGTTTCATGAGATATAACCACATTTTATCACATATAGAACATGTTTCATAAGATATAACCACATTTTATCAGATATAACATGTTTAATAAGATATAACCACATTTTATCACATATACAACATGTTTCATAAGATATAACCACATTGTATCACATATAACATGTTTAATAAGATATAACCACATTTTATAACATACAACATGTTTAATAAGATATAACCACATTTTATCACATATACAACATGTTTAATAAGATATAACCACATTTTATCACATATACAACATGTTTAATAAGATATAACCACATTTTATCACATATACAACATGTTTAATGAGATATAACCACATTTTATCACATATACAACATGTTTCATAAGATATAACCTGATACAACATGTTTAATAAGATATAACCACATTTTATCACATATACAACATGTTTCATAAGATATAACCACATTTTATCACATATAACATGTTTAATAAGATATAACAACATTTTATCACATATACAACATGTTTCATAAGATATAACCACATTTTATCACATATAGAACATGTTTCATGAGATATAACCACATTTTATCACATATAGAACATGTTTCATAAGATATAACCACATTTTATCAGATATAACATGTTTAATAAGATATAACCACATTTTATCACATATACAACATGTTTCATAAGATATAACCACATTGTATCACATATAACATGTTTAATAAGATATAACCACATTTTATAACATACAACATGTTTAATAAGATATAACCACATTTTATCACATATACAACATGTTTAATAAGATATAACCACATTTTATCACATATACAACATGTTTAATAAGATATAACCACATTTTATCACATATACAACATGTTTCATAAGATATAACCTGATACAACATGTTTAATAAGATATAACCACATTTTATCACATATACAACATGTTTCATAAGATATAACCACATTTTATCACATATAACATGTTTAATAAGATATAACAACATTTTATCACATATACAACATGTTTCATAAGATATAACCACATTTTATCACATATAACATGTTTAATAAGATATAACCGCATGGTATCACAGATACAACATGCTTTATAAAATACAACCACATTTGATCACATATAACATGTTTCATAAGATATAACCACATTTTATCACATATACAACATGTTTCAAAAGATATAACCACATTTTATCACATATACAACATGTTTAATAAGATATAACCACATTTTATCACATATACAACATGTTTCATGAGATATAACCACATTTTATCACATATACAACATGTTTAATAAGATATAACCACATACAACATGTTTAATAAGATATAACCACATTTTATCACATATACAACATTTTTCATAAGATATAACCACATTTTATCACATATACAACATGTTTCATAAGATATAACCACATTTTATCACATATAACATGTTTCATAAGATATAACCACATTTTATCACATATAACATGTTTAATAAGATATAACCACATTTGATCACATATACAACATGTTTAATAAGATATATCCACATTTTATCACATATAACATGTTTAATAAGATATAACCACATTTTATCACATATACAACATGTTTCATAAGATATAACCACATTTTATCACATATAACATGTTTAATAAGATATAACCACATTTTATCACATACAACATGTTTAATAAGATATAACCACATTTTATCACATATAGAACATGTTTCATGAGATATAACCACATTTTATCACATATAGAACATGTTTCATAAGATATAACCACATTTTATCAGATATAACATGTTTAATAAGATATAACCACATTTTATCACATATACAACATGTTTCATAAGATATAACCACATTGTATCACATATAACATGTTTAATAAGATATAACCACATTTTATAACATACAACATGTTTAATAAGATATAACCACATTTTATCACATATACAACATGTTTAATAAGATATAACCACATTTTATCACATATACAACATGTTTAATAAGATATAACCACATTTTATCACATATACAACATGTTTAATGAGATATAACCACATTTTATCACATATACAACATGTTTCATAAGATATAACCTGATACAACATGTTTAATAAGATATAACCACATTTTATCACATATACAACATGTTTCATAAGATATAACCACATTTTATCACATATAACATGTTTAATAAGATATAACAACATTTTATCACATATACAACATGTTTCATAAGATATAACCACATTTTATCACATATAGAACATGTTTCATGAGATATAACCACATTTTATCACATATAGAACATGTTTCATAAGATATAACCACATTTTATCAGATATAACATGTTTAATAAGATATAACCACATTTTATCACATATACAACATGTTTCATAAGATATAACCACATTGTATCACATATAACATGTTTAATAAGATATAACCACATTTTATAACATACAACATGTTTAATAAGATATAACCACATTTTATCACATATACAACATGTTTAATAAGATATAACCACATACAACATGTTTGATAAGATATAACCACATTTTATCACATATACAACATTTTTCATAAGATATAACCACATTTTATCACATATACAACATGTTTCATAAGATATAACCACATTTTATCACATATACAACATGTTTAATAAGATATAACCACATTTTATCACATATACAACATGTTTAATAAGATATAACCACACTTTATCACATATACAACATGTTTAATAAGATATAACCACATTTTATAACGTATACAACATGTTTCATAAGATATAACCACATTTTATCACATACAACATGTTTCATAAGATATAACCACATTTTATCACATATACAACATGTTTCATAAGATATGACCACATTTTATCACATATAACATGTTTAATAAGATATAACCACATTTTATCACATATACAACATGTTTCATAAGATATAACCACGTTTTATCACATATAACATGTTTAATAACATATAACCACATTTTATCACATATACAACATGTTTCAAAAGATATAACCACATTTTATCACATATACAACATGTTTAATAAGATATAACCACATTTTATCACATATACAACATGTTTCATGAGATATAACCACATTGTATCACATATACAACATGTTTAATAAGATATAACCACATACAACATGTTTAATAAGATATAACCACATTTTATCACATATACAACATTTTTCAAAAGATATAACCACATTTGATCACATATACAACATGTTAAATGAGATATAACCACATTTTATCACATATACAACATGTTTAATAGATATAACCACATTTTATCACATATACAACATGTTTAATAAGATATAAACACATTTTATCACATACAACATGTTTCATAAGATATAACCACATTGTATCACATATACAACATGTTTAATAAGATATAACCACATTTTATCACATATAACATGTTTAATAAGATATAATCACATTTTATCACATATAACATGTTTAATAAGATATAACCACATTTTATCACATACAACATGTTTAATAAGATATAACCACATTTTATCACATATACAACATGTTTAATAAGATATAACCACATTTTATCACATATACAACATGTTTAATAGGATATAACCACATACAACATGTTTAATAAGATATAACCACATTTTATCACATATACAACATGTTTCATAAGATATAACCACATTTTATCACATATAACATGTTTGATAAGATATAACCACATGTTATCACATATACATGTTTCATAAGATATAACCACATTGTATCACATATAACATGTTTAATAAGATATAACCACATTTTATCACATATACAACATGTTTCATAAGCTATAACCACATTGTATCACATATACAACATGTTTAATAAGATATAACCACATTTTATCACATATACAACATGTTTAATAAGATATAACCACATTTTATCACATATACAACATGTTTAATAAGATATAACCACATTTTATCACATATACAACATGTTTAATAAGATATAACCACATTTTATCACATATAACATGTTTAATAAGATATAACCACATTTTATCACATATACAACATGTTTAATAAGATATAACCACATTTTATCACATATACAACATGTTTAATAAGATATAACCACATTTTATCACATATACAACATGTTTCATAAGATATAACCACATTTTATGACATATACATGTTTAATAAGATATAACCACATTTTATCACATATACAACATGTTTCATGAGATATAACAACATTTTATCACATATACAACATGTTTCATAAGATATAACCACATTTTATCACATATACAACATGTTTAATAAGATATAACCACATTTTATCACATATACAACATGTTTAATAAGATATAACCACATACATGTTTAATAAGATATAACCACATTTTATCACATATACAACATGTTGAATAAGATATAACCACATTTTATCACATATACAACATGTTTCATAAGATATAACCACATTTTATCACATATACAACATGTTTCATAAGATATAACCACATTTTATCACATATAACATGTTTAATAAGATATAACCACATGTTATCACATATACATGTTTCATAAGATATAACCACATTTTATCACATATAACATGTTTAATAAGATATAACCACATTTTATCACATATACAACATGTTTCATAAGATATAACCACATTTTATCACATATACAACATGTTTAATAAGATATAACCACATTTTATCACATATACAACATGTTTCATAAGATATAACCACATTTTATCACATATACAACATGTTTAATAAGATATAACCACATTTTATCACATATACAACATGTTTAATAAGATATAACCACATTTTATCACATATAACATGTTTAATAAGATATAACCACATTTTATCACATATACAACATGTTTAATAAGATATAACCACATTTTATCACATATACAACATGTTTAATAAGATATAACCACATTTTATCACATATACAACATGTTTCATAAGATATAACCACATTTTATCACATATACATGTTTAATAAGATATAACCACATTTTATCACATATACAACATGTTGCATGAGATATAACCACATTTTATCACATATACAACATGTTTCATAAGATATAACCACATTTTATCACATATACAACATGTTTAATAAGATATAACCACATTTTATCACATATACAACATGTTTAATAAGATATAACCACATACATGTTTAATAAGATATAACCACATTTTATCACATATACAACATGTTTAATAAGATATAACCACATTTTATCACATATACAACATGTTTCATAAGATATAACCACATTTTATCACATATACAACATGTTTCATAAGATATAACCACATTTTATCACATATAACATGTTTAATAAGATATAACCACATGTTATCACATATACATGTTTCATAAGATATAACCACATTTTATCACATATAACATGTTTAATAAGATATAACCACATTTTATCACATATACAACATGTTTAATAAGATATAACCACATTTTATCACATATACAACATGTTTCATAAGATATAACCACATTTTATCACATATACAACATGTTTAATAAGATATAACCACATTTTATCACATATACAACATGTTTAATAAGATATAACCACATTTTATCACATATAACATGTTTAATAAGATATAACCACATTTTATCACATATACAACATGTTTAATAAGATATAACCACATTTTATCACATATAACATGTTTAATAAGATATAACCACATTTTATCACATATACAACATGTTTCATAAGATATAACCACATTTTATCACATATACATGTTTAATAAGATATAACCACATTTTATCACATATACAACATGTTTCATGAGATATAACCACATTTTATCACATATACAACATGTTTCATAAGATATAACCACATTTGATCACATATACAACATGTTTAATAAGATATAACCACATTTTATCACATATAACATGTTTAATAAGATATAACCACATGTTATCACATATACATGTTTCATAAGATATAACCACATTTTATCACATATAACATGTTTAATAAGATATAACCACATTTTATCACATATAACATGTTTAATAAGATATAACCACATTTATCACATATACAACATGTTTAATAAGATATAACCACATTTTATCACATATACAACATGTTTAATAAGATATAACCACATTTTATCACATATAACATGTTTAATAAGATATAACCACATTTTATCACATATACAACATGTTTAATAAGATATAACCACATTTTATCACATATACAACATGTTTAATAAGATATAACCACATTTTATCACATATACAACATGTTTCATAAGATATAACCACATTTTATCACATATACAACATGTTTCATAAGATATAACCACATTTTATCACATATAACATGTTTAATAAGATATAACCACATGTTATCACATATACATGTTTCATAAGATATAACCACATTTTATCACATATAACATGTTTAATAAGATATAACCACATTTTATCACATATACAACATGTTTCATAAGATATAACCACATTTTATCACATATACAACATGTTTAATAAGATATAACCACATTTTATCACATATACAACATGTTTCATAAGATATAACCACATTTTATCACATATACAACATGTTTAATAAGATATAACCACATTTTATCACATATACAACATGTTTAATAAGATATAACCACATTTTATCACATATAACATGTTTAATAAGATATAACCACATTTTATCACATATACAACATGTTTAATAAGATATAACCACATTTTATCACATATAACATGTTTAATAAGATATAACCACATTTTATCACATATACAACATGTTTCATAAGATATAACCACATTTTATCACATATACATGTTTAATAAGATATAACCACATTTTATCACATATACAACACGTTTCATGAGATATAACCACATTTTATCACATATACAACATGTTTCATAAGATATAACCACATTTGATCACATATACAACATGTTTAATAAGATATAACCACATTTTATCACATATAACATGTTTAATAAGATATAACCACATGTTATCACATATACATGTTTCATAAGATATAACCACATTTTATCACATATAACATGTTTAATAAGATATAACCACATTTTATCACATATAACATGTTTAATAAGATATAACCACATTTTATCACATATACAACATGTTTAATAAGATATAACCACATTTTATCACATATACAACATGTTTAATAAGATATAACCACATTTTATCACATATAACATGTTTAATAAGATATAACCACATTTTATCACATATACAACATGTTTAATAAGATATAACCACATTTTATCACATATACAACATGTTTAATAAGATATAACCACATTTTATCACATATACAACATGTTTAATAAGATATAACCACATACAACATGTTTAATAAGATATAACCACATTTTATCACATATACAACATGTTTAATAAGATATAACCACATACAACATGTTTAATAAGATATAACCACATTTTATCACATATACAACATGTTTCATAAGATATAACCACATTTTATCACATATAACATGTTTAATAAGATATAACCGCATGGTATCACAGACACAACATGCTTCATAAGATACAACCACATTTTATCACATACAACATGTTTAATAAGATATAACCACATTTTATCACATAGACAACATGTTTCATAAGATATAACCACATTTGATCACATATAACATGTTTCATAAGATATAACCACATTTTATCACATATACAACATGTTTAATAAGATATAACCACATTTTATCACATATACAACATGTTTCATAAGATATAACCACATTTTATCACATATAACATGTTTAATAAGATATAACCACATTTGATCACATATACAACATGTTAAATGAGATATAACCACATTTTATCACATATACAACATGTTTAATAGATATAACCACATTTTATCACATATACAACATGTTTAATAAGATATAAACACATTTTATCACATACAACATGTTTCATAAGATATAACCACATTGTATCACATATACAACATGTTTAATAAGATATAACCACATTTTATCACATATAACATGTTTAATAAGATATAATCACATTTTATCACATACAACATGTTTAATAAGATATAACCACATTTTATCACATACAACATGTTTAATAAGATATAACCACATTTTATCACATATACAACATGTTTAATAAGATATAACCACATTTTATCACATATACAACATGTTTAATAGGATATAACCACATACAACATGTTTAATAAGATATAACCACATTTTATCACATATACAACATGTTTCATAAGATATAACCACATTTTATCACATATAACATGTTTGATAAGATATAACCACATGTTATCACATATACATGTTTCATAAGATATAACCACATTGTATCACATATAACATGTTTAATAAGATATAACCACATTTTATCACATATACAACATGTTTCATAAGCTATAACCACATTGTATCACATATACAACATGTTTAATAAGATATAACCACATTTTATCACATATACAACATGTTTAATAAGATATAACCACATTTTATCACATATACAACATGTTTAATAAGATATAACCACATTTTATCACATATACAACATGTTTAATAAGATATAACCACATTTTATCACATATAACATGTTTAATAAGATATAACCACATTTTATCACATATACAACATGTTTAATAAGATATAACCACATTTTATCACATATACAACATGTTTAATAAGATATAACCACATTTTATCACATATACAACATGTTTCATAAGATATAACCACATTTTATGACATATACATGTTTAATAAGATATAACCACATTTTATCACATATACAACATGTTTCATGAGATATAACAACATTTTATCACATATACAACATGTTTCATAAGATATAACCACATTTTATCACATATACAACATGTTTAATAAGATATAACCACATTTTATCACATATACAACATGTTTAATAAGATATAACCACATACATGTTTAATAAGATATAACCACATTTTATCACATATACAACATGTTGAATAAGATATAACCACATTTTATCACATATACAACATGTTTCATAAGATATAACCACATTTTATCACATATACAACATGTTTCATAAGATATAACCACATTTTATCACATATAACATGTTTAATAAGATATAACCACATGTTATCACATATACATGTTTCATAAGATATAACCACATTTTATCACATATAACATGTTTAATAAGATATAACCACATTTTATCACATATACAACATGTTTCATAAGATATAACCACATTTTATCACATATACAACATGTTTAATAAGATATAACCACATTTTATCACATATACAACATGTTTCATAAGATATAACCACATTTTATCACATATACAACATGTTTAATAAGATATAACCACATTTTATCACATATACAACATGTTTAATAAGATATAACCACATTTTATCACATATAACATGTTTAATAAGATATAACCACATTTTATCACATATACAACATGTTTAATAAGATATAACCACATTTTATCACATATACAACATGTTTAATAAGATATAACCACATTTTATCACATATACAACATGTTTCATAAGATATAACCACATTTTATCACATATACATGTTTAATAAGATATAACCACATTTTATCACATATACAACATGTTGCATGAGATATAACCACATTTTATCACATATACAACATGTTTCATAAGATATAACCACATTTTATCACATATACAACATGTTTAATAAGATATAACCACATTTTATCACATATACAACATGTTTAATAAGATATAACCACATACATGTTTAATAAGATATAACCACATTTTATCACATATACAACATGTTTAATAAGATATAACCACATTTTATCACATATACAACATGTTTCATAAGATATAACCACATTTTATCACATATACAACATGTTTCATAAGATATAACCACATTTTATCACATATAACATGTTTAATAAGATATAACCACATGTTATCACATATACATGTTTCATAAGATATAACCACATTTTATCACATATAACATGTTTAATAAGATATAACCACATTTTATCACATATACAACATGTTTAATAAGATATAACCACATTTTATCACATATACAACATGTTTCATAAGATATAACCACATTTTATCACATATACAACATGTTTAATAAGATATAACCACATTTTATCACATATACAACATGTTTAATAAGATATAACCACATTTTATCACATATAACATGTTTAATAAGATATAACCACATTTTATCACATATACAACATGTTTAATAAGATATAACCACATTTTATCACATATAACATGTTTAATAAGATATAACCACATTTTATCACATATACAACATGTTTCATAAGATATAACCACATTTTATCACATATACATGTTTAATAAGATATAACCACATTTTATCACATATACAACATGTTTCATGAGATATAACCACATTTTATCACATATACAACATGTTTCATAAGATATAACCACATTTGATCACATATACAACATGTTTAATAAGATATAACCACATTTTATCACATATAACATGTTTAATAAGATATAACCACATGTTATCACATATACATGTTTCATAAGATATAACCACATTTTATCACATATAACATGTTTAATAAGATATAACCACATTTTATCACATATAACATGTTTAATAAGATATAACCACATTTATCACATATACAACATGTTTAATAAGATATAACCACATTTTATCACATATACAACATGTTTAATAAGATATAACCACATTTTATCACATATAACATGTTTAATAAGATATAACCACATTTTATCACATATACAACATGTTTAATAAGATATAACCACATTTTATCACATATACAACATGTTTAATAAGATATAACCACATTTTATCACATATACAACATGTTTCATAAGATATAACCACATTTTATCACATATACAACATGTTTCATAAGATATAACCACATTTTATCACATATAACATGTTTAATAAGATATAACCACATGTTATCACATATACATGTTTCATAAGATATAACCACATTTTATCACATATAACATGTTTAATAAGATATAACCACATTTTATCACATATACAACATGTTTCATAAGATATAACCACATTTTATCACATATACAACATGTTTAATAAGATATAACCACATTTTATCACATATACAACATGTTTCATAAGATATAACCACATTTTATCACATATACAACATGTTTAATAAGATATAACCACATTTTATCACATATACAACATGTTTAATAAGATATAACCACATTTTATCACATATAACATGTTTAATAAGATATAACCACATTTTATCACATATACAACATGTTTAATAAGATATAACCACATTTTATCACATATAACATGTTTAATAAGATATAACCACATTTTATCACATATACAACATGTTTCATAAGATATAACCACATTTTATCACATATACATGTTTAATAAGATATAACCACATTTTATCACATATACAACATGTTTCATGAGATATAACCACATTTTATCACATATACAACATGTTTCATAAGATATAACCACATTTGATCACATATACAACATGTTTAATAAGATATAACCACATTTTATCACATATAACATGTTTAATAAGATATAACCACATGTTATCACATATACATGTTTCATAAGATATAACCACATTTTATCACATATAACATGTTTAATAAGATATAACCACATTTTATCACATATAACATGTTTAATAAGATATAACCACATTTTATCACATATACAACATGTTTAATAAGATATAACCACATTTTATCACATATACAACATGTTTAATAAGATATAACCACATTTTATCACATATAACATGTTTAATAAGATATAACCACATTTTATCACATATACAACATGTTTAATAAGATATAACCACATTTTATCACATATACAACATGTTTAATAAGATATAACCACATTTTATCACATATACAACATGTTTAATAAGATATAACCACATACAACATGTTTAATAAGATATAACCACATTTTATCACATATACAACATGTTTAATAAGATATAACCACATACAACATGTTTAATAAGATATAACCACATTTTATCACATATACAACATGTTTCATAAGATATAACCACATTTTATCACATATAACATGTTTAATAAGATATAACCGCATGGTATCACAGACACAACATGCTTCATAAGATACAACCACATTTTATCACATACAACATGTTTAATAAGATATAACCACATTTTATCACATAGACAACATGTTTCATAAGATATAACCACATTTGATCACATATAACATGTTTCATAAGATATAACCACATTTTATCACATATACAACATGTTTAATAAGATATAACCACATTTTATCACATATACAACATGTTTCATAAGATATAACCACATTTTATCACATATAACATGTTTAATAAGATATAACCACATTTGATCACATATACAACATGTTAAATGAGATATAACCACATTTTATCACATATACAACATGTTTAATAGATATAACCACATTTTATCACATATACAACATGTTTCATAAGATATAACCACATTGTATCACATATACAACATGTTTAATAAGATATAACCACATTTTATCACATATAACATGTTTAATAAGATATAATCACATTTTATCACATACAACATGTTTAATAAGATATAACCACATTTTATCACATACAACATGTTTAATAAGATATAACCACATTTTATCACATATACAACATGTTTAATAAGATATAACCACATTTTATCACATATACAACATGTTTAATAGGATATAACCACATACAACATGTTTAATAAGATATAACCACATTTTATCACATATACAACATGTTTCATAAGATATAACCACATTTTATCACATATAACATGTTTGATAAGATATAACCACATGTTATCACATATACATGTTTCATAAGATATAACCACATTGTATCACATATAACATGTTTAATAAGATATAACCACATTTTATCACATATACAACATGTTTCATAAGCTATAACCACATTGTATCACATATACAACATGTTTAATAAGATATAACCACATTTTATCACATATACAACATGTTTAATAAGATATAACCACATTTTATCACATATACAACATGTTTCATAAGATATAACCACATTTTATCACATATACAACATGTTTAATAAGATATAACCACATTTTATCACATATACAACATGTTTAATAAGATATAACCACATTTTATCACATATAACATGTTTAATAAGATATAACCACATTTTATCACATATACAACATGTTTAATAAGATATAACCACATTTTATCACATATACAACATGTTTAATAAGATATAACCACATTTTATCACATATACAACATGTTTAATAAGATATAACCACATACATGTTTAATAAGATATAACCACATTTTATCACATATACAACATGTTGAATAAGATATAACCACATTTTATCACATATACAACATGTTTCATAAGATATAACCACATTTTATCACATATACAACATGTTTCATAAGATATAACCACATTTTATCACATATAACATGTTTAATAAGATATAACCACATGTTATCACATATACATGTTTCATAAGATATAACCACATTTTATCACATATAACATGTTTAATAAGATACAACCACATTTTATCACATATACAACATGTTTCATAAGATATAACCACATTTTATCACATATACAACATGTTTAATAAGATATAACCACATTTTATCACATATACAACATGTTTCATAAGATATAACCACATTTTATCACATATACAACATGTTTAATAAGATATAACCACATTTTATCACATATACAACATGTTTAATAAGATATAACCACATTTTATCACATATAACATGTTTAATAAGATATAACCACATTTTATCACATATACAACATGTTTAATAAGATATAACCACATTTTATCACATATACAACATGTTTAATAAGATATAACCACATTTTATCACATATACAACATGTTTCATAAGATATAACCACATTTTATCACATATACATGTTTAATAAGATATAACCACATTTTATCACATATACAACATGTTGCATGAGATATAACCACATTTTATCACATATACAACATGTTTCATAAGATATAACCACATTTTATCACATATACAACATGTTTAATAAGATATAACCACATTTTATCACATATACAACATGTTTAATAAGATATAACCACATACATGTTTAATAAGATATAACCACATTTTATCACATATACAACATGTTTAATAAGATATAACCACATTTTATCACATATACAACATGTTTCATAAGATATAACCACATTTTATCACATATACAACATGTTTCATAAGATATAACCACATTTTATCACATATAACATGTTTAATAAGATATAACCACATGTTATCACATATACATGTTTCATAAGATATAACCACATTTTATCACATATAACATGTTTAATAAGATATAACCACATTTTATCACATATACAACATGTTTAATAAGATATAACCACATTTTATCACATATACAACATGTTTCATAAGATATAACCACATTTTATCACATATAGAACATGTTTAATAAGATATAACCACATTTTATCACATATACAACATGTTTAATAAGATATAACCACATTTTATCACATATAACATGTTTAATAAGATATAACCACATTTTATCACATATACAACATGTTTAATAAGATATAACCACATTTTATCACATATAACATGTTTCATAAGATATAACCACATTTGATCACATATACAACATGTTTAATAAGATATAACCACATTTTATCACATATAACATGTTTAATAAGATATAACCACATGTTATCACATATACATGTTTCATAAGATATAACCACATTTTATCACATATAACATGTTTAATAAGATATAACCACATTTTATCACATATAACATGTTTAATAAGATATAACCACATTTTATCACATATACAACATGTTTAATAAGATATAACCACATTTTATCACATATACAACATGTTTCATAAGATATAACCACATTTTATCACATATACAACATGTTTAATAAGATATAACCACATTTTATCACATATACAACATGTTTAATAAGATATAACCACATTTTATCACATATAACATGTTTAATAAGATATAACCACATTTTATCACATATACAACATGTTTAATAAGATATAACCACATTTTATCACATATAACATGTTTAATAAGATATAACCACATTTTATCACATATACAACATGTTTCATAAGATATAACCACATTTTATCACATATACATGTTTAATAAGATATAACCACATTTTGTCACATATACAACATGTTTCATGAGATATAACCACATTTTATCACATATACAACATGTTTCATAAGATATAACCACATTTGATCACATATACAACATGTTTAATAAGATATAACCACATTTTATCACATATAACATGTTTAATAAGATATAACCACATGTTATCACATATACATGTTTCATAAGATATAACCACATTTTATCACATATAACATGTTAAATAAGATATAACCACATTTTATCACATATAACATGTTTAATAAGATATAACCACATTTTATCACATATACAACATGTTTAATAAGATATAACCACATTTTATCACATATACAACATGTTTAATAAGATATAACCACATTTTATCACATATAACATGTTTAATAAGATATAACCACATTTTATCACATATACAACATGTTTAATAAGATATAACCACATTTTATCACATATACAACATGTTTAATAAGATATAACCACATTTTATCACATATACAACATGTTTCATAAGATATAACCACATTTTATCACATATACAACATGTTTCATAAGATATAACCACATTTTATCACATATAACATGTTTAATAAGATATAACCACATGTTATCACATATACATGTTTCATAAGATATAACCACATTTTATCACATATAACATGTTTAATAAGATATAACCACATTTTATCACATATACAACATGTTTCATAAGATATAACCACATTTTATCACATATACAACATGTTTAATAAGATATAACCACATTTTATCACATATACAACATGTTTCATAAGATATAACCACATTTTATCACATATACAACATGTTTAATAAGATATAACCACATGTTATCACATATACAACATGTTTAATAAGATATAACCACATTTTATCACATATAACATGTTTAATAAGATATAACCACATTTTATCACATATACAACATGTTTAATAAGATATAACCACATTTTATCACATATAACATGTTTAATAAGATATAACCACATTTTATCACATATACAACATGTTTCATAAGATATAACCACATTTTATCACATATACATGTTTAATAAGATATAACCACATTTTATCACATATACAACATGTTTCATGAGATATAACCACATTTTATCACATATACAACATGTTTCATAAGATATAACCACATTTGATCACATATACAACATGTTTAATAAGATATAACCACATTTTATCACATATAACATGTTTAATAAGATATAACCACATGTTATCACATATACATGTTTCATAAGATATAACCACATTTTATCACATATAACATGTTTAATAAGATATAACCGCATGGTATCACAGACACAACATGCTTCATAAGATACAACCACATTTTATCACATATACAACATGTTTCAAAAGATATAACCACATTTTATCACATATACAACATGATTAATAAGATATAACCACATTTTATCACATATACAACATGTTTAATAAGATATAACCACATACAACATGTTTAATAAGATATAACCACATTTTATCACATATAACAAGTTTAATAAGATATAACCACATTTTATCACATATACAACATGTTTCATAAGATATAACCACATTTGATCACATATACAACATGTTTAATAAGATATAACCACATTTTATCACATATACAACATGTTTCATGAGATATAACCACATTTTATCACATATACAACATGTTTAATAAGATATAACCACATTTGATCACATATACAACATGTTTAATAAGATATAACCACATTTTATCACATATACAACATGTTTCATAAGATATAACCACATACAACATGTTAATAAGATATAACCACATTTTATCACATATACAACATGTTTAATAAGATATAACCACATACAACATGTTTAATAAGATATAACCACATTTTATCACATATACAACATGTTTCATAAGATATAACCACATTTTATCACATATAACATGTTTAATAAGATATAACCTCATGGTATCACAGACACAACATGCTTCATAAGATACAACCACATTTTATCACATATAACATGTTTAATAAGATATAACCACATTTTATCACATATACAACATGTTTCAAAAGATATAACCACATTTTATCACATATACAACATGATTAATAAGATATAACCACATTTTATCACATATACAAAATGTTTAATAAGATATAACCACATACAACATGTTTAATAAGATATAACCACATTTTATCACATATAACAAGTTTAATAAGATATAACCACATTTTATCACATATACAACATGTTTCATAAGATATAACCACATTTGATCACATATACAACATGTTTAATAAGATATAACCACATTTTATCACATATACAACATGTTTCATGAGATATAACCACATTTTATCACATATACAACATGTTTAATAAGATATAACCACATTTGATCACATATACAACATGTTTCATAAGATATAACCACATTTTATCACATATACAACATGTTTAATAAGATATAACCACATACAACATGTTTAATAAGATATAACCACATTTTATCACGTATACAACATGTTTCATACGATATAACCACATTTTATCACATATAACATGTTTAATAAGATATAACCACATTTGATCACATATACAACATGTTTAATAAGATATAAACACATTTTATCACATACAACATGTTTCATAAGATATAACCACATTTTATCACATACACAACATGTTTCATAAGATATAACCACATTTTATCACATATACAACATGTTTCATAAGATATAACCACATTTTATCACATATACAACATGTTTCATAAGATATAACCACATGTTATCACATATAACATGTTTCATAAGATATAACCACATTTTATCACATATAACATGTTTAATAAGATATAACCACATGTTATCACATATACAACATGTTTAATAAGATATAACCACATACAACATGTTTAATAAGATATAACCACATTTTATCACATATACAACATGTTTCATAAGATATAATCACATTTTATCACATATACAACATGATTCATAAGATATAACCACATTTTATCACATATAACATGTTTAATAAGATATAACCACATTTTATCACATATACAACATGTTTCATAAGATATAACCACATTTTATCACATATACAACATGTTTAATAAGATATAACCACATGTTATCACACATACAACATGTTTAATAAGATAGAACCACATACAACATGTTTAATAAGATATAACCACATTTTATCACATATACAACATGTTTAATAGATGTAACCACATTTTATCACATATAACATGTTGCATAAGATATAACCACATTTTATCACATATACAACATGTTTCATAAGATATAACCACATACAACATGTTTAATAAGATATAACCTCATTTTATCACATATAACATGTTTAATAAGATATAACCTCATTTTATCACATATACAACATGTTTCATAAGATATAACCACATTTTATCACATATAACATGTTTAATAAGATATAACCACATTTTATCACATATACAACATGTTTCATAAGATATAACCACATTTTATCACATAACATGTTTAATAAGATATAACCACATGTTATCACATATACATGTTTCATAAGATATAACCATATTTTATCACATATCAAACGTATCTTCAGACGATTCAGGCAGAAGATTAAGCTGTTTATGTTTCTATGATGCCATTAACCTGAGGGGGGGGGGGGTATCAGACACTAAGACTCAGTGTCGTGCTACATCAGAAGTGAGAGAGGAGGCCGACAATCTGTGTTAATCTGATAAAAGGGTCAGATTACTGAAAACATGGATTAGGACATTGTTAGCACTGAGAAGCTGCAGATGATGGGGGGGGGGCAAGTCTGGTGACAAAAACAGGCAACCAATCAGAGCTTTGTAGGCGGGATTACACTCCTTCATTTTTGGATCTGATCACAACGTTTGTAACATAATGAAGAGCATCTTTTTCCTCAATGTGTTTTAATAATAAAATATAAAACATGAACATTAAAATCTGTTTGTGAACAACAAGATGACAGGACGATTAAAGGACAGAGATCAATATTGTTATTATTAGTAGCAGGAGTAGTAGTATTGTTATTATCATTATAAATAGCATTATTATTATTAATAAAGGACAGATTATGATTATAATGTTATGATTATTATGATTATTATTAAAGGACAGAGGCTATTATTATTAAAGACATGAGGATCAGGGTCTCTTTACAGTCTGAGTGTATCTCCATGTAGTCAAAGAGTGTCCTGACTGATCCCTGACTGTTCCCATGAAGCACAGGGCATGTGACCCATGTGGTCATGTGATCCATGTGGTCATGTGATCCATGTGGTCATGTGATCCATGTGGTCATGTGATCCATGTGGTCATGTGATTCTCTACTCTAGTCTTAAATGTAAATGTTTGTTTGTCTCGTCTTCCTTCAAGAGATCGTTTGTAAACAAATGTTTTCTTCTTTCAGATGAACATTTTGTTAAAGATATGATTAATCAAAGACCAGGATAATCAGACCTGATACAGAACCAGTCTGAAGACAATCTGAACTGGTTCTGAAGAAAACAACTAAGACATAGACCAGTTCCAAAAGGGATCTGAGGACAAAAACCAGTTCAGAATCGACTCAGAGAGTATCACGTAGACCCAGGAACTGAGCGGACCGTGAAGATCCTTTATTTCAATACGATCTGCTGAAGACTGACAGCCAATCAGAGAGCGGCATCGTGTCACAAAGTGTTTTAGTTTCCCAGTAAACAAAAAAAAGAATGTCAGCGGGTCCATTAAAGCCAGAGTCCCTTTCAGGGGTCTGAAGGTGTAATGAGCGGCTATCAGCGCAGCCTGCAGGCGTCCCGCTGGGTAAAATCACCCACATCACGCTCTCAGGGGCAGTCTGTAATCATTCTACTTCAGCTTCTACAGAGACCACAACAGTCCACTACAGACCTGGTTTAAAACCACAACACTGATATCAGCTGACTGTTAGTGAGGATGTAGAGATCATAGTCCACCATCTGAAGGGGACCGACAGAAACCCAGATAGAGATCATAGTCCACCATCTCAAGGGGACCCACAGAAACCCAGATAGAGATCATAGTCCACCATCTGAAGGGGACCGACAGAAACCCAGGTAGAGATCATAGTCCACCATCTGATGGGGACCCACAGAAACCCAGATAGAGATCATAGTCCACCATCTGAAGGGGACCGACAGAAACCCAGGTAGAGATCATAGTCCACCATCTGAAGGGGACCGACAGAAACCCGGGTAAAGATCATAGTCCACCATCTGAAGGGGACCGACAGAAACCCAGGTAGAGATCATAGTCCACCAACTGAAGGGGACCGACAGAAACCCAGCTAGAGATCATAGTCCACCATCTGAAGGGGACCGACAGAAACCCGGGTAAAGATCATAGTCCACCATCTGAATGGGACCGACAGAAACCCGGGTAAAGATCATAGTCCACCATCTGAATGGGACCGACAGAAACCCGGGTAAAGATCATAGTCCACCATCTGTAGGGACCGACAGAAACCCGAGTAAAAATCATAGTCCACCATCTGTAGGGGACCGACAGAAACCCGGGTAAAGATCATAGTCCACCATCTGTAGGGGACCGACAGAAACCCAATTACCACAGTTATGTTGTCATTCTATGTGTTTGTATGTAAACAAATATCTGATCAAAGTCTGCAGGTTCAGACATCAGAGACCAGGGTCCAGGACACGAGGACACGAGGAGACGAGGACACGAGGAGGCGAGGACTAGGAGATGAGGACACGAGGAGATGAAGACACGAGGAGACGAGGATACGAGGAGACGAGGACGAGGAGACGAGGACGAGGAGACGAGGACACGAGGATACGAAGACACAAGGACACGAGTAGACAAGGAGACGAGGAGATGAGGGGACAACGGATCATCAAACACACTTCTCTGTCTGTTTCAGGCTGAACGTGAACGTTCACTCAGCTCTCCATCGCCCCCCTGTGGAGCTCTTTGTCTTAACCATAATATCCCGTCTCTTCATTGGTTAGAATAGTGAAATGAAAGAGGAGCTCACTGAAGGTTTGATTCTCTTCCTTGATGTCAATCTCATCTGAATCGTTAAAATCAAACGTAATGAGATTTTTAGACTCTTTTCCTCAAACGCAGTTAAGGATTCAAGATGTTTGATCAGACATTACAGTCATTCAGCAGACGCTTTTATCCAAAGCGACTTACAATTCAGATTCTATCACATTTCTACACCGTAGGCACAACTACTTTGTCTTCTTTACAGATAATTCACTTTCATTAACTTTAGTCACAAAGTACAAACAGAAGAGTATGTGATCACTCACATCGGCTCAGAGACACTTTTCATTGTCATATACACGAAATTTGACTACCGCATGTGACCCATCCCTGGATACAGGGAGCAGTGGGCTGCCATTGATCGGCGCCCGGGGAGCCGGGGGTTCAGTGTGTTGCTCAGGTACACTTCGACACGTGACACGTCCCAGTCGGGGATCGAACCGTTGACCTTCTGGTTCCCAGACAACCCTCTTAACCCAATGAGCCACGGTTGCCCAGGTACTGATCCAGGATCCAGGTACAGATCCAGGATCAGCATCAGGTACAGATCCAGGATCAGGATCAAATACAGAACCAGGATCAGGATCTGTCTTTGCTGCACATTTGTAAATAATTAGAGAAACTAGAGTTGAAAGTCTCTTCATTACGTGTTATTCTGCTGCTCTCTCGTCCCACAGAGACTCTCTCACCTCTGAAGTTAATGATCTGTGAGGAGGAGTGAGATAATACTCCTTTCATGGCAGCAAATGGAAGAAAACCTTCTAATCATAGAGTCCATAGAGGGGGGTTCATACGGTATCTCCTCTGCTTTGATTTTCCTCAGCAAAGCCTCATAACCTGATCTGCCTTCATGCGGGAACACATTCTGTAATTACACTGAAATAAAAATAAATAAACGTACACTTATGATCGTGGATCTGTGAGTTAAATGTGAGCTGAAGTAGAAGAATAACTTAAAGAATCACATCATACTGTAGTCCATATAACATCTGTTAATCATTCATTCATTCACACAGTGTAGTTTAATAAAGTTAACCTGTGTAGTTTAATAAAGTTAACCTGTGTAGTTGAATACAGTTCACCAGTGTAGTTGAATACAGTTCACCTGTGTAGTTGAATACAGTTAACCTGTGTAGTTTAATACAGTTCACCTGTGTAGTTTAATACAGTTCACCTGTGTAGTTTAATACAGTTAACCTGTGTAGTTTAATACAGTTAACATGTGTAGTTTAATACAGTTAACATGTGTAGTTTAATACAGTTAACATGTGTAGTTTAATAAAGTTAACCTGTGTAGCTTAATACAGTTACCCTGTGTAGTTTAATAAAGTGAACCTGTGTAGTTTAATAAAGTGAACCTGTGTAGTTTAATAAAGTGAACATGTGTAGTTTAATAAAGTGAACATGTGTAGTTTAATAAAGTAAACATGTGTAGTTTAATACAGTTAACCTGTGTAGTTTAATACAGTTAACATGTGTAGTTTAATACAGTTAACCTGTGTAGTTTAATAAAGTAAACGTGTAGTTTAATACAGTTAACATGTGTAGTTTAATACAGTTCACCTGTGTAGTTTAATACAGTTCACCTGTGTAGTTTAATAACGTTAACCTGTGTAGTTTAATAACGTTAACCTGTGTAGTTTAATAAAGTTACCTGTCTAGTTTAATAATGTTACCTGTCTAGTTTAATAAAGCATGTTTCCATCACATGATTACACATGATTCCAGCTCGTCTTTGATGTGTTCCAGCCCTACAGGGAGATCATATACTGGCCTTTATCACTGAAGCTCAGATGTCGCCTCGCAGCTCTGCAGCTCTGCAGCTCTGCAGCTCTGCAGCTCTGCAGCTCTGCAGCTCTGCAGCTCTGCAGCTCTGCAGCTCTGCAGCTCAGAGACAACAGACTGGAGTCAGAGCTGCATGTAGAAGCCCATCAGGTGGAAACAGAGAAAAGGGATTCAGAAGGCCTTTCACTTTAATGACGTATTCATCAAGCTCTGGTCTGTGTTATCTACCACATGTCATCAGCTACATGAGAGAATCATTCGCGTCTCGTTGTTACACATTTACACTTCTCTCACATCTTTCATGTTGAGAGAAAAATACTAAAACGTCTGCTGTTTCACATTTAAAAAAAGAAACTGAAATCATCTTTTTCAGCTGTAATCTTTAGTCATTATCCACCAAACACTCTCTGACTGGATGAACCCACAATGACAACATAATGAGTGTGGAGAGCAGAAGAAAAGGCTCTAATCTGAAGGAGGCGACACAGAGGTCAGAGGTCAACGATAAGATCTGACTGTGATTAGTCTGAGAGGTTATCAACACGTCTGACCGGAGACAAAAGATCGACCTCTCCGACCGCTGAGGCTGAAACTAGTTCCTCTTCTTTATTCTACATGAGTTATACAGAGTACACTATATCATGGGACAGTGTGTACAGTGTAGTAGTATAGTATACAGTACATTAAAGTACAGTATTGTATAGTATAGAGTATACTATATTGTATATTACAGTATAGTATTGCACAGTATAGTATACAGTACCGTACAGTATAATACAGTAGAGTATAACATAGTATTGTACAGTATACTACAGTAGAGTACAGATGGAAGACTTTAGGTCCGAGGAAGGTAATCCTCATTATCATTATATATTATTTTAAACCATGTATTGGGCCTCAGAGGTCTGAACTGAACGTCTCGTTCACATGTTTTATTCATGTGCTGATGTTCTATGACCAGAACGCTTCATGGGCTTTCAGACGCTTCTTTGCTCCTCAATACTGCATCAGAATCCTGCAGACATCGTACAAAGATCACCGTCTGTTCAGAGGAAGAGAACAGAATCACAAAGATAGATCATTTCTCCTGCAGGCTCTGGTTCCATCAGTAGTTAAATTCTCTCTCTGCAGGCTGCTGGTTAACAGTCCTGACTTTATATTCCAACAAAAGAAAAACCAACAGAAAGGACTATAAAAGCATAAAGTCACAGTGTGTCATGTAGAGACAAAGAGGACGTTTCAAGAGGCTGTTTGTGTCTCTCAGTGTGGACGCTTCACGCTCGTCCTCTGCGGATAAAAACCCCACATGGTGTCCTCTCACTGCCAGCAATGTGAAACAGACACCAGGTCAGTTTTCTTCCTCCTGACTCAGTGAACAAAGCTGACACTCTGTCAGAGCAGGTCGACACGAGGAGGACAGTGTTCTCAGCTGAAAGCTGACTAAAGGGCCCCCTTGGTGTCTGGACACAGGAGCAGGAAGTGTCGCTCAAAGTGAAGAATCCAGTGTTTGGAGAGCCCTCGGGTGCGTTTGGTTTTAATGTCGGCTGTGGAGAAGGAAGGCCCGGCGGGGAGGAGACGCTTCCAGAGCTGCACCAGCGTCACTTAGCAACAGCACCTTTTAGCTGGAAGAAAGCTCAGGAAGTCCCCGACGGCAGGACGGATCGGTCACCAGCAGAGACCAGATTCTGGTCCAACAGGACGGGACATTAATATGATTAACTCCTTCATGAGACAAGGGCATGAAACTCTATGAATATGGGTTTACCTTCTACTTCTGATGAGACAACCACTAAAGGGCCAGTAGTGATGTTAGTCTGAGGTTCTGATCAGAGTCTAGTTTTATTTTCAGGAGATGAATCAAATCAATGTTCTGCTGTGCATCAATAAAGAATCAATATCAGTGATAGTTACAACATGTTCACCTCTTTACCTTGATGACAGAACTGAAGCGGTTATCTCTGGCTCATGGGGTAGAGAGGGCTGTCCGGTCACAGCAAGGTTGGTGGTTCGATCCTTGATTCCAACGTGTGCTGTGCCGAAGTGTCCCTGAGCAAGACACTGAACCCCGAACTGCTCCCCGGGTGCTTCCCAGGGGCATCCCACTGCTCCCTACGTATACTCGGGATGGGTCAAATGCAGTGAACAAATTTCCACACTTACTCAATTTGAGACTCATCAGGTCACCTGGCTAGGAGGAATAAATCAAAGTATAAAATAAAACATCTCCTTTAGCCAGTAGAAGGCGCTATGAGTTATTGAATATTTTACAATTGAAGTATGTTTAGGCTTGAAGTAGCATCATGCATAAGAAGTTTTGTGCGGATTGGATAATGTACCATGGAGTTACAGCAACTTATTTTTTCATAACCAATGAGGCAAAATGGCCGCCACGCCACGTCAAGGTTCTTCGACGAAAACTCCCGGTTTTGATAACTTTTAATCACAAAGGTCTTAAGAGCATCCTGACCAAATTAGAAGTTGATCGCATCAATTCTGTAGGAGGAGTTCGTTAAAGTACGAAAGCTGAAAAATGCAAAAAGTGACAAAAAGCACATATACGGATATATGGATCTGCGTTGGAAAGCCAGCAGAGCCACGTAGTTACTGAGGCCTACGTTGTTACCACAGCAACCCATGTAGATACGTCTGGACACACAAATCCGATTTGATCGCTTGCAAATAACAGAGGACCGGAAGTCAAATTGCTTTTCAACCCCGGGTTTGCACAGACAAACAGTCCTGAAATGATTTGTTCATATTGTGGCCTGTGTCCTACATGTTTTACTTCTCCACCACAGGAAAAGATCTCAGACGTATAGAACTTCTGGATTTGCATGATGTATTGTAAACAGTAAACATGGCTACAATCAAGGAGGTTACTGTTGATGAGGCTCAGATCTAAAATGGTTTCAATCGGTCACATATATTTGTCACTGTGCAGCAGCAATGATCGAACAGCTAATTGCAGACTTGGTCTAGCTTGTCTTCAAAACGTTCAGCCATCTATGCTGATGTGCCTACTGACCTCTGACCTCCTACCATTCTGGATCCCTTGTGCGAGGAAATCTAGAAGTTAAAAGAGCTAATGTAGAGCAATTATTCATCCTCTACACAAATATGTGTCAGAGCAGGTATGAAAATAGGACCATCTTCAAGTATGCAGATGACTCTGTTGTTGTTGGTCGGCTCCAGGACAATGAGCCCGGCCCGGTGGAGTGAGGAGTCCTATCTTCAGTTAAACATCTCTAAAAACAAAGACATGACAGTTGATTTTAGAAGACGAGCCCACACACATGAACTCACATCCATTAAGGGTCAGACAGTGGAATGTGTGTAATCCTATAAATATCTTAAGACAATGATCGACTCGAAACTGAACTTTGAAGCAAACTGTGTAGCCGTGTGCAAAAAGGGGCACCAGCGTTTGTTTTGTTTGAGGAAACTCCTATTTCCACATTGACAAAACCATGATGACCTTATTTTATGGTGCTTTTATTGAATCCATTTGATCTTTTTCTTTGGTGTCATGGTTTGGAAACCTATCATTAAAGAACAGAAACTCTCTGTATCAAATTGTGAAGTGGTGTAGCAGGCTGATTGGGGAGTCACAGCTTAACCCAGAGTCCCTGAACACCAGACAGTTACAACGGGTACCCGGCTCCTTAAAGGACGACTCCGCCCTTTGCACGGGGAGTTTCAGCTTCTTCCTTCTAGACGGAGGTATATATATTATTTATTTTATTTATTAATTTACTGATTTGTAGCCTTGTGTACTTTTATCATGTTTGTCTTGTTGTCTGTGTTGATTGTAATGTGTGTCGAGATGGATGCCTACGGGTACAAATATAAGTAACCTGAACCTGAACCTGAATTCACGACTATTCATTTCTGAGGATGAGCACAACACTCCAAACGGTCACCAGTCTGTCATAATCCAAAATAAATTGTAATTTCTGCTAATTGTACTCAAAAATGATTGGTAGAATTTCATATAAATGGGGTTTATTGACCTACAACATGAAGCTCAGAGTCAAACCTCTCAGACGTGTGCTGTCATGGTGCCCTCTAGTGGACATTTAACATCACTGTATCTTCATCTGAACATCATCAATATCTCTGTCCATAGGGATTTTGGTTACTTTAATTTCCTCGTCGTTGAAAACTGCTGTAAATGAATAATAGTAATTAACTAGAAAAAGCATTTCCTGCTGAAAATGCGTTGGAATGCTGAAAACTGAAATTAATTGCAAAAACATTGCTGAAAATAGATATCCAATTCAAAAACAATTGCAAAAAGCTTAATAATTCAAAAAGTTTAATGATTACAAATATGAAGTTATATCACCCCTCTCCTGAAAGAGCTGAACATTTTGATATTCGAACTGTTTCTGTAGCTTAAAAGAATTCCATCGGTAGTGATATTTGTTATAGTACTAGACGTTGTAGTTGTAGTAGAAGTATTATCAATGTCATCGTGACATCATCCAACTGTTTCCTCAGCTTGAGCAGCACTCTCCATGACAAGCAACGGTATCGCCACCTTGCTGGAAACAATATAATAATGCCACAAATCGCTATGATCCAACAATGTGTATTGTCATACACATTGCCCAAATCCATGGCCCGGACCGTGCCGTTTGTATTACAATAGCGCGCTGAAATCAGGTGTATTCTATATGGCATAATAACTGATGGATGATAGTCGTTCATATGCAAAGCTGAGGAGGATGAAGGTAAATGCTTGACCATCTACAGGACATTCATGACATTCAATCCATGTAGAAGGGAGATGAACAGGGCCCATCAGGTTTTCTATTTAATGCCAACGCAGAACAATCACAGATTTAAGCAAGCTGGTATGTGAGGGCTCACTGTGGACTAATAATGGATTATCTAATGTCTCTGTATGCTGAATATATAAAGTCATGTTCCTATAGGGCCTGCATTATATTTGTGGATTACTACAGAACGATACTATCAGCATTATATGAACAAAGGTTATTTGTACATTAAGGTCTAATTCAAGATCACAAAGCTTGTGTACAATCGTGTCTATTGGTCACTTTCTGTTACAGATTTACACATTGACACATAAAGTGGCCAGAATAATAATTGAACAGCTTTAGCTGCTGGTAAAACTAACAAACCGTTATAAAACACTCTGACTGTAATGTTACCACAGCAAACATATTGTTGTCAGGATAGTTTGATGAAAAAGACGAGTTTTATATTAGAAATAACCTGTTAATTAGCTTAGTGGTTTATTGTCAGTTTAATAGAGAGATGAAGTCACGCCCTTTACAGTGTCCTGTGGGACTTTACTTTATAACTCGACAGTTCGATCCTTGGCTGGGACGTGTCATGTGTCGAAGTGTCCCTCAGCAATACACTGAACCCCTAACAGCCCTAACGGCGCCTGTCATAGTCAGCCCACTGCTCCCTATATACAGGGATGGGTCAAATGCAGAGACAAATTTCCCCCTTACCGGGATCAATATAGTATAATAAATAAATAAATAAGAACGACTATGTATAGCAGCTAACGGCGAGAGATAAATGTTTATTTCATCCAGTTTGAATTGTGCTATGAATTACACATATGTTTGTGAATTTAATATTTATTTTGCAAGTCAAGAAAGTCTCAGATTGTCAGACATTTGTCGTATCGTTTAGCTTTGTGTGAAACCGATCAGTGAACTAATCTCTGGTCTAGCATCATACACGTCAGCTGCACGGCCGTTACCTTGGCTTGCTAGCTAGCTCGCTAGGTAACTTAGCTATATCCATCCACATATGTACCTTATCATACATGATGTGTTTTATTCTGCTACTGTTCTTATCAGCCGGGAAGTAGAGAACAGGCAAGGCCTGTTGTTCATGCAAGTACAGTCTTTTTTAAGTATTAGACTTCAACAGTTTGACAACAAAATATTCCTTTCTTGACTTACGAATTAATATTTTAAATTGACAAACATATGTGTAATTCATTCAGAAAATTCCGTAATCACGGACACTGACAACGCATGTAATACATGACTTCATTCTTCACTCGTCTTTTTAATTCTTCACAGTTCATTTAGTTTTTTCGCCCTCTGGCGTTTCTGAGAATAATGCGCTCACAGCACATGGAGTATAATTAGCTCCGTTCATGCTACGAGCTCGCACTACAACACGAAGCGAGACTATGAACAGTTTATAGTCCCGTAGTAAACCGGAAGGAGCCGTATGACGAACGTTAGCAGCTATGCTAACAACAATACAGTTTTTCTTTGGTTCACCGGGAAAATGTTTACTCTTCTTGCTTATTTTGAACCCTGTTTGAGTTAGAAACCACTTGTAATGCCATTGTAAAATGTGGAAGCTTAATTTTTAAAGTTGAGTATAGAAGCACACTGTGCTACTTACCGGTCAATGACTCAGATAACAATGTGGGAGGCCTGGTTTGTTCCGTAGTGAAGTTAAGATGAGGCGTTTAAGGGTACTCGGAAATTCACGCACTCTAAGCTGCGCAATACACACCCATTATAAAGTCAGAAAAGGGCTGAAAAATCATAAAAGTTAAATTGCTGCAGTTCAAAAAGTTTAAAAGATATCAGAAAGCTGTATGTTCCGGCAATAGTTCAGGGTTTTCTCAACATTTGAAAGTTGAAATGGTGTCTGTAGCTGAAAGTATGAGGAAGTTGAAGGATTTGAAAGTTGAAGCAGTTTAAGAGGATTTGAAAATCTTCTCCATAGAAACCCATTCAAAAAAAAGTTGCTAAACGCTTAATAATTCAAAAAGTTTAAAGGTTAGAAATATGAAGCATAAGAAGCATTGCGACGAAACAGGGGGGGACGGAAGAAATAGTGGAACAAGAAAATGCATTTCCTGCTGAAAATGCGTTGGAATGCTGAAAGCTGAAATTAATTGTGAAAAAATTGCTGAAAATTAAGAAATGGGAGACTGTCTGTCTGATTGTTGGAATGCTTAACAGCATTCCAACAATAAACGAGGACTGTTTGATAATGCATATGAATTTGATGTGTCACACGGGTCACAGATATGTTAAATGTAGTCACACGTGTCATAAACGTGTTAAATATAGTCACACGTGTCATAAACTTCATATTCATATTCATATTCAGTCATTCTTGTCCATGTCTGATTGACAGCCCGCCACTCTCTCAGGAAGCGGGCCTTCTCTGGCATTCCAGACGTCCTGCGTCATGACGTCAGATACGAGGAGCTCCTTCTACAAACCCTATTGGTCACTGTTAGTGTCAGTCCCATTATCCTCGACTCTGTGACAGATCGCTGTTGAAGAAGGTAGAGGAAACAAAACATTATAATCTGAGTTGGACGGCCATCTTTGCACTGCTTGGTGAGGACGGACCGGAACAAACCTCGGCGGTTCTTTTTATTCAGACCCGGACCCAGAACACCGACACACCGAGGAGGATCCGGTCTGCTCCATAAAGAGAACTGGAGCTAAGCTAACGGCTAGCTGAGCAGCTAGCTGTGCGATGACCGAGCTGTGGTCGTCAGAGGCGGACTGAGGAGGACTACAGCTTGGCTCGGTTACATTGAGCTTTATCCCGGTCCAGAACACTACCGGACCGGGTCTCCGTGGATGTGACTGTTCTTATTGATATTAAACTGACTCTTTAAACCAGAGTCCACGTTAATCCCGAACCTTAAATCAGTGCTCCTCAATAGATGAAGAAGAAGTCTGTTGATGTTCTCTTGTTGTTGTTTGTTCGGTTCCGTTGGACTCTGCCGATGACGTTACCGTTTATCTCGTTGGACTCATAACTACCGATGAAGAGAACTGAAGGTCCGGTGGTTTTAAACGGTCTGTTGTCCTCACAGAGACGGTTAAACACGCTCCTCGTCCATACCGGGACTCGTTTAACGGGATATATAAACACTTTATCAGGGGTTGATTCTACTTCACATTAAGGACCCGAGTCTCTGATCCACGATGGGACCAGCAACCAGACTGGCCTTCAGTGTGTTCCTCATGTCCTGCTCCTCAGGTGAGTCTACCTGTACACATGGTACACATGATACATATGATACACATGGTACACATGGTACACATGGTACACATGATACACATGATACACATGATACACATGGTACACATGGTACACATGGTACACATGGTACATATGGTACACATGATACATATGGTACACATGGTACACATGGTACACATGGTACACATGGTACACATGATACATATGGTACACATGGTACACATGATACACATGGTACACATGGTACACATGGTACACATGATACACATGGTACATATGGTACACATGGTACACATGGTACACATGATACATATGGTACACATGGTACACATGGTACACATGATACATATGATACATATGATACACATGGTACACATGATACATATGATACACATGGTACACATGGTACACATGGTACACATGGTACACATGATACACATGGTACACATGGTACACATGATACACATGGTACACATGGTACACATGGTACACATGGTACACATGGTACACATGGTACACATGATACACATGGTACACATGGTACACATGATACACATGGTACACATGGTACACATGATACATATGGTACACATGATACATATGGTACACATGGTACACATGGTACACATGATACACATGGTACACATGGTACACATGGTACACATGATACACATGATACACATGGTACACATGGTACACATGATACACATGGTACACATGGTACACATGGTACACATGATACACATGGTACACATGGTACACATGATACATATGGTACACATGGTACACATGGTACACATGATACATATGGTACACATGGTACACATTGTACACATTGTACACATTGGTACACATAGTACACATGAGCAGTGAAGAGAAAGTTTTGAAGAGTTTTTTTAGGATTTTAGAGCGGAAGAAAGCAGCTTCAGCAGTAGATACAGAGGAGGAGAAAGTGGAAAGAGGAGCTTGGAAGTTAAGAAGGTCCTCTGGGAGTTTGCCTTTTCTCCATTGACGCTCAGCCTGCGTCTGTCAGTACGCACTGAGTCCGACAGCCGTGGGGCAGGTGGGGTTGGTGGGGCAGGTGGGGTAGGCCGTGCAGGCCTGGAGGTGGAGGGACAGAGGTTGTCCAGAGAAGAGGAAAGGGTGGAGAGAAGATCAGTAGCAGTCTGTACTAACCTATAACACAAACATGTAGTAGCTTGAACGCCCTGAACAACTGTTCACTCTACTGTTGTTTCTATTGTCTCTCTTCAGTATATCGTACATGTTCAATGTTTAGACGGATGGAACATGTTTTGAGTCTTTTACGAGTTGATCCAGCAGCTAATAGAACAGAGAGAAATGTGTCGTGATTTGTTAACTAATTCATTTAAATTTGTTCTTTGTCAATAAACTGTTTTAATGTTAGTGTTCATGTGATGCAACATGTGACCAATCAACTCTTTGTGATATTGATCATGTTTTCTGTTCCTCAGGTGCCATCCTGGGACGCTCAGACACACAGAAGTGTATCTACTACAACTACAACCCCTCCTCCTCCTCCTCCTCCTCCTCCTCCTCCTCCTCCTCCTCCTCCTCCTCCTCCTCCTCCTCCTCCTCCTCCTCGGTGTTGGACAGTCGGGTGAACATCAGTAAAGTTGTTTCCTGCTCTGGGGACAAAGATAAGAGACTTCACTGCTTCGCCACCTGGAAGAATATATCTGGAGAAGTTCAGGTGGTCAAACAGGACTGTTGGCTGGATGATGTCAACTGTTACGACAAGTAAGTGATGACAGACAGACAGCTGGGCTACAGACAGACAGCTGGGCTACAGACAGACAGACAGCTGGGCTACAGACAGACAGACAGCTGGGCTACAGACAGACAGACAGCTGGGCTACAGACAGACAGACAGCTGGGCTACAGACAGACAGACAGACAGCTGGGCTACAGACAGACAGACAGACAGCTGGGCTACAGACAGACAGACAGCTGGGCTACAGACAGACAGACAGACAGCTGGGCTACAGACAGACAGCTGGGCTACGACTACATACGGACAGACAGATGGAATAAGACTCTGAGTCTTCACACCTTTTCTATAATCTGTAAACATTGTTCTTCTGCTCACAGGAGTGAATGTGTGGAGAGAAAAGAAGCTCCTGAAGTCTTCTTCTGCTGCTGTGAAGGAAGTTTGTGTAACGATCAGTTTTTCTACAGACCCGACAGCAACCAGCAGATACCAGGTCAGGTGTGTGTGTGTGTGTGTGTGTGTGTGTGTGTGTGTGTGTGTGTGTGTGTGTGTGTGTGTGTGTGTGTGTGTGTGTGTGTGTGTGTGTGTGTGTGTGTGTGTGTGTGTGTGTGTGTGTGGGGTGTCTCATCAGAGTAGCGTGACCGGCCGATGGAGGCTGGATTGAGGGGGCAGGAGATGTGTCCTCTCTGATCCAATCAGCTGAAGTCTGTCAGTGTCCGTCAGGTGAAAACCACATAGTGTGGTTCTGGATCAGGACCTCTGATGGAACCCCTGAACAGGTTCTCTGTTCTCGAAAGAACGGTTCTTTAGTCCAAGAACAACAGTCAAGTACAAACGATCAATAATACATGTTAAATAATAATCTATTGTTTAAACGGTCAATTTAGGTTTTCACAGCAGGAACACGGATCAGAGACTTGGACCTGATCTAGAGAAGTCTCTCTGAAGTGGATCAGAGGACTGGACCTGGTCTGGAGAAGACTGTGGTGGTTTTGGGTTGTGATTTCGGGGAGACATTAGAGTTCAAAGGGCCACAGGCTGGACTCAGACCTGGGTCAATGCAGTCAGGACCTGGTCCAAACAGGGTTCTGGTTGTGTTCAGGTTCAGGACTCCTTTATGGTTCAATGAAAAGTCAACAGTGATCTGAGCATCATTTGTAAACCCAAATGTTTTCGTGTCTGTGGAGCGTTTCATGTCCTCTAAACATCTAAATGTATTAATGATAAAAACATTACAGGAGGTGTGAAAAAAGAGGCTGGCGAGCGATACTTTGATATATATTAACATATTCTGTTAAAAGACTTCTAACAAAGTGTGTTTTTCTCTGATTGTACGACTATAACTTAACTTGTTGATAATTCTTCTAAAATCACAACTTTTGTGTCAAAGCTTTTTATTTATTAAGATATTATTCTCATAGTATGAATGTTTCTCATTCATAGACCAACTGTATTTGTACAGTTAAATGCCTGTAGGTTTAACACATGTTGTAACTTTTATGAATGTCTTTCATCTTGTTTCCATAGGGACAAACAAACCAGTGCCCCCACAGACTCCTCTCACCTCTCTGATGTTCTCTCTGGTTCCCATCATGGCCGTCACAGCTATCGTCCTCTTCTCCTTCTGGATGTACAGACACCACAAACTGGCTTATCCACCTGTACTGGTGCCCACACAGGTAACACACACACACACACGCACAGTAACACACACACACACAGTAACACACACAGGTAACACACACGCACAGTAACACTCACACACACACGCACAGTAACACACCCGCACACGCACAGTAACACACCCGCACACACAGTAACACACCCGCACACACAGTAACACTCACACACACACACACACACGCACAGTAACACACACACACACACGCACAGTAACACACACACACACACAGTAACACTCACACACACACACACAGTAACACTCACACACACAGTAACACACACACACACACACACAGTAACACACACACACACGCACAGTAACACTCACACACACACACACACGCACAGTAACACTCACACACACACAGTAACACACACACACACAGTAACACACACACACACACAGTAACACACACACAGTAACACACACACACAGTAACACACAGTAACACGCACACACAGGTAACACAGTAACACACACGCACACACACAGGTAACACGCACACACAGTAACACACGCACACACACACAGGTAACACGCACACACAGGTAACACACACACAGTAACACACACGCACACACACAGTCTCGGTGGTGGAAGAGCCCTTTGATGTGGAGGGCTCTGAGTCCATGCAGCTCACCAGGGGGACAGCCGAGGTGTGTGTGAGGTGAAGTGTGTGTGAGGTGAGGTGTCTGGAGGAGACAGGTGAGGGCTCTGAACTAAACCTATTGAAGAAGTTTAGCTCGTTGGCCTCTCCAGGGAGTCCCCTGGTTGTCTCACTCCAACCTTGAAGTAGGTGATCTGCTTCATCTCCGTCCACACCTCCTTCACATTGTTCTGCTGGAGTTTGGCCTCCAGCTTCCTCCTGTAGGAGTCCTTGCACTCCCTGATCTTCATCTTCAGGTCACGCTGGACTCTCCTGAGCTCGTCCCCGTCCCCAGACCTGAAAGCTGCTTTATTCTTGTTAAGAAGAGCTTTCAGGTCACTGGTGATCCATGGCTTGTTGTTGGGGAAGCAGCGTACAGTCCGGGATGGTATGACGGTTTGTTCACAGAATTAGATTTGTCTGTCATGCTGTTGAGGTCCTCCCCATGTGGTCCACACAGCACATCCCAATCCGTCGACTCAAAGCAGTCCTGCAGAGCGTCATTGGCCTCCTGAGACCACCTCCTCACAGTCCTGGTGGTCACAGGCAGCCTCTGCACCAGAGGAACACACCTGGGTGTCAACAGGATCAGGTTGTGGTTGGACCTGCCAAGGGGGGGAAGGGCAGTAGCACTGTATGCATCATTAGCATTAGCATACAGAAGGTCCAGAGTTTTATTGTTCCGAGTGGGGCAGTCAACATACTGGTGGAAAGTTGGCAGGGCTTTATCCAGAGTGGTGTGGTTGAAGTCTCCAGTAATTGCCAGTGTCAAAAAAAGAGTTGAGGTCCCAGGACCAGCCTTAAATAAGGAATATATGGTATGCCTGTAAATTAAGTTAAACGGACACAAAGCGTAAAATTAAGAGTTAAAAGATGAAATAGAATAATTATTTTAAAGCAAGCAGGTATTACATAACAAATATAAAGTGATTTTAACAAATGTCAACCTGATGATAACCAATCTGAGTGAGAGTGCAGACTGAGTGAGAGTGAAAGTATTGAGAAAAGAGGAAGTGAGCTGGCTGCAGGCCTGAAAAGATGTGGAAATGACTGCTGCAGAGAGAGAAAATAACTGCTGCAGAGAGAGAATAGGAGGAAAGCTAATAATTATTTTAAAAGCAAGCGTGTGCTGAATAAAGCGATTAATAACTGTAACTGATCATAACAACTGTAACTGATTATAACAATTGTAACTATGATTAAGATAACCAGTCTGAGTTAGAAATGTGAGTGTGTAAAAATGAAGAGACGTTAGGATTGCAAAATCAGGCCTAACGGAAGGCGAGGTGATTTCCACACGTCAACTGCACCAGCACAAGCACATTATGATGAGGGATGGATCAGATGCAGAGTGAGAAAGGAGGGGCGGTCAAGATAACCCAAAGGTGTTATAAAAGAAGTGACCCGCTAACGGACGGGAGGATAACGTCGTAAGAGCCAGTCGAGTGCTCCACCTGAGAGGACCCTGGACTCCGCTCTACAGACGCAGCGGTGGACTTCGTCTCTGCTCAAGAATGAAGAAAAAAAAGAGGAAGACGGCCCTTTGTGAACAAAGAATGAAGAAAAGAAAGAAGAAAAGAAGCAAGAATGAAGAAAAGAAAGAAGAAAAGAAGAACACGGCCCTTTGTGAACAAAGATTGAGAGAAGGAAGAATCCAACCTAGAAGGAAGATCCAAGTGAGAAGGAAGAGAGACGAGAAAAGACGAAAGAGGAAGACGGCCCTTCCATGAGCAAAGATTGAAAGACGAAGAACCACATATCCTCCCTGCTCAACTTTAACAAGATCAAAGATCGCTGAACAAACGTCGTTTGCAGAGCAGGAAGGGGCGAGGAGGGTCTGGCCAGACCCTCGCCCCTGACAACTCCAAAGAAAAATAACTTTTCACCGCACCCAAAGCCAGCTTCAACCGAGCGGACTCGGCATCTAATCATGAGTATAAAAAAATAATTGAAAGTAAGAAATCATGTGTAGTATTATTATTTTATGTGAGCTGAAGCTTTGCCCTTGCTAAATATATTTTGCAATAAATATCTAACCTGCATTTAAAGTAAATTTCTCAAGTGCATTAATTTGCTTACGTAGTGAATGTTCCTCATGATAGTAAAAAGTTAAATCTATGTATGTCGAACATCTGAGTTCTGAATGGTTATCCTAATGACATCCACTTAACAATCCCTTATGGCTTTATGAGTAATCCAAGCCGTTAAAACCAAACCTGGCAATTTACCAAGAGCACGGATCCAAGAGAGGAAGCTACCATAACTGACGCGACAGGTAGGTGCGCCCGGGGCTAGGGGGCCCCTCAGTCGAGTGCGTGCGTGCCTGCAGAGGAAGCAGGGATGATGTCAGGAGTAACGGTAGTTAGCAGGGCCAGGCGAGTTCCTCGAAAAAACACCAGCTTGCCAATCTTTTAATAGAGAGCTGAGTCAATAAAAAGCCCCGTATCGGGCTAAGAAAAACCTCCGGATCTAACACCAGAAATGCACCAGGATGTTGACTCAGCAGTCCAGCAGTGCCTAACATCTTATCTTTAAACATCGTCATTATACATTGTACATATATATTACATTTATTCTCTGCATTTAACCCGTCTCTAGCTCATTGGGAGCAGTGGGCTGCTGAGGTTAGGGGTTTCGTGCCTGATGAGGAACCAGTCAGAGCCAGTTGCAACAGAAGAGTTGCTGGTGTCCGCTGCCTTGATTGTTTTTTTGTTTTTTGTTATTTAGGGTCTATGAAGTCACACGAACCGATTGAGGCCGGTTAACTTTTAAAGACTTGTCATGGTTACTACGTTGGTTTAAATGAGAGGAGCTACGGTGTCTCACAGGGATCAATTCAAGGTCCTCTTTTGTTGAGCTTTTATGTACCTTTATAGACACACAACGTTCATCTTTATGTGTATGTGTCCATGAAGTGCGTCCTCACCACACTACTGTGTGACTGAATCCTCTTTTTATTTAAATTAATCTCTCAAAATATACCAGAAGTTATAACTCATGTCCTTTTGAAGCGAAAGGTGATTCCAGCTTTGTGTAGTTGAAGTTTGATGCAGGTTTTAGTTTCCACTGACAAATATGCCGTCTATCGAAATCACCTTTTTACCACTTAAGAAATATCAGAAGCAGACCTGCAGAGACCTGTATCTGCCTACCAGAAGCAGACCTGCAGAGATATTAAAATGTCTAACCGTCTGAATCAGATCAAGTGAATCTGCGTATTGTTTGTATTTATTCTTCTTCTTCTTGTCTCTGACTCTAAACTGTTTCTTTCTCTCAGCACGCCTTTCATATAATGATCGAGGTAAGAAGATAGAACGTTGAATTATTTCATTACTTCATTATTTCATTTTTCTGGGTTTGATTTTGCATCTTTATCGTCCTACACCACCAGCCTGACTTTCTTTACCTTTAATGCACTTTATTTTGTTTGTTTTCTTTATCTTTGTTGGTTGTTGTTTTGACAGAAGCTGTCTCCATGTATTGATCAGTAGATGATGTGCATGATTGATATGAATCTGACAGAAAGCAGGTTGAGCTTCTGTGTTCCTGCAGCGGCTAAATGTTTACTTACCAAGGTTCCATGTTTGTCTCTGAGGTTCCATGTTTGTCTCTGAGGTTACATCGTAAGTTCCATGTTTGTCTCTGAGGTTACATCGTAAGTTACATGTTTGTCTCTGTGGTTACATCGTAGGTTACATGTTTGTCTCTGAGGTTACATCGTAAGTTACATGTTTGTCTCTGAGGTTACATCGTAGGTTCCATGTTTGTCTCTGAGGTTACATGTTTGTCTCTGAAGTTACATGTTTGTCTCTGAGGTTACATCGTAAGTTACATGTTTGTCTCTGAGGTTACATGTTTGTCTCTGAGGTTACATCGTAGGTTACATGTTTGTGTCTGAAGTTACATGTTTGTCTCTGAGGTTACATCGTAGGTTACATGTTTGTCTCTGAGGTTACATCGTAGGTTACATGTTGGTCTCTGAGGTTACATCGTAGGTTACATGTTTGTCTCTGAGGTTACATCGTAAGTTACATGTGTGTCTCTGAGGTTACATGTTTGTCTCTGAGGTTCCATGTTTGTCTCTGAGGTTCCATGTTTGTCTCTGAGGTTACATCGTAAGTTCCATGTTTGTCTCTGAGGTTACATCGTAGGTTCCATGTTTGTCTCTGAGGTTACATCGTAGGTTCCATGTTTGTCTCTGAGGTTACATCGTAGGTTCCATGTTTGTCTCTGAGGTTACATCGTAAGTTACATGTTTGTCTCTGAGGTTACATCGTAGGTTCCATGTTTGTCTCTGAGGTTACATGTTTGTCTCTGAAGTTACATGTTTGTCTCTGAGGTTACATCGTAAGTTACATGTTTGTCTCTGAGGTTACATGTTTGTCTCTGAGGTTACATCGTAGGTTACATGTTTGTGTCTGAAGTTACATGTTTGTCTCTGAGGTTACATCGTAGGTTACATGTTTGTCTCTGAGGTTACATCGTAGGTTACATGTTGGTCTCTGAGGTTACATCGTAGGTTACATGTTTGTCTCTGAGGTTACATCGTAAGTTACATGTGTGTCTCTGAGGTTACATCGTAGGTTCCATGTTTGTCTCTGAGGTTCCATGTTTGTCTCTGAGGTTCCATGTTTGTCTCTGAGGTTACATCGTAAGTTCCATGTTTGTCTCTGAGGTTACATCGTAGGTTCCATGTTTGTCTCTGAGGTTACATCGTAGGTTCCATGTTTGTCTCTGAGGTTACATCGTAGGTTCCATGTTTGTCTCTGAGGTTACATCATAGGTTACATGTTTGTCTCTGAGGTTACATCCTAGGTTCCATGTTTGTCTCTGAGGTTACATGTTTGTCTCTGAGGTTACATCGTAAGTTACATGTTTGTCTCTGAGGTTACATCGTAGGTTACATGTTTGTCTCTGGGGTTACATGTTTGTCTCTGAGGTTACATGTTTGTCTCTGAGGTTACATGTTTGTCTCTGAAGTTACATGTTTGTCTCTGAGGTTACATGTTTGTCTCTGAGGTTACATGTTTGTCTCTGAGGTTACATCGTAAGTTACATGTTTGTCTCTGAGGTTACATGTTTGTCTCTGAAGTTACATGTTTGTCTCTGAGGTTACATCGTAGGTTACATGTTTGTCTCTGAGGTTACATCGTAGGTTACATGTTTGTCTCTGAGGTTACATCGTAGGTTACATGTTTGTCTCTGAGGTTACATCGTAGGTTACATGTTTGGCTCTGAGGTTACATCGTAGGTTACATGTTTGTCTCTGAGGTTACATGTTTGTCTCTGAGGTTACATCGTAGGTTACATGTTTGGCTCTGAGGTTACATCGTAGGTTACATGTTTGTCTCTGAGGTTACATCGTAAGTTAAAGGTTTGTCTCTGAGGTTACATGTTTGTCTCTGAGGTTACATCGTAAGTTACATGTGTGTCTCTGAGGTTACATCGTAGGTTACATGTGTGTCTCTGAGGTTACATCGTAGGTTACATGTTTGTCTCTGAGGTTACATCGTAGGTTACATGTTTGTCTCTGAGGTTACATCGTAGGTTACATGTTTGTCTCTGAGGTTACATCGTAGGTTACATGTTTGCCTCTGAGGTTACATCGTAAGTTACATGTTTGTCTCTGAGGTTACATCGTAGGTTACATGTTTGTCTGAGGTTACATCGTAGGTTACATGTTTGTCTGAGGTTACATCGTAGGTTACATGTTTGTCTCTGAGGTTCCATGTTTGTCTCTGAGGTTCCATGTTTGTCTCTGAGGTTACATGCTTGTCTCTGAGGTTACATGCTTGTCTCTGAGGTTACATGCTTGTCTCTGAGGTTACATCGTAAGTTACATGTTTGTCTCTGAGGTTACATCGTAAGTTACATGTTTGTCTCTGAGGTTACATGTTTGTCTCTGAGGTTACATCGTAGGTTACATGTTTGTCTCTGAAGTTACATGTTTGTCTCTGAGGTTACATGTTTGTCTCTGAAGTTACATGTTTGTCTCTGAGGTTACATCGTAGGTTACATGTTTGTCTCTGAGGTTACATCGTAGGTTACATGTTTGTCTCTGAGGTTACATCGTAGGTTACATGTTTGTCTCTGAGGTTACATCGTAGGTTACATGTTTGTCTCTGAGGTTACATCGTAGGTTACATGTTTGTCTCTGAGGTTACATCGTAGGTTACATGTTTGTCTCTGAGGTTACATCGTAAGTTACATGTGTGTCTCTGAGGTTACATCGTAGGTTACATGTTTGTCTCTGAGGTTCCATGTTTGTCTCTGAGGTTCCATGTTTGTCTCTGAGGTTCCATGTTTGTCTCTGAGGTTCCATGTTTGTCTCTGAGGTTACATCGTAGGTTCCATGTTTGTGTCTGAGGTTACATCGTAGGTTACATGTTTGTCTCTGGGGTTCCATGTTTGTCCCTGAAGTTCCATGTTTGTCTCTGAGGTTACATCGTAGGTTCCATGTTTGTGTCTGAGGTTCCATGTTTGTGTCTGAGGTTCCATGTTTGTGTCTGAGGTTACATCGTAGGTTACATGTTTGTCTCTGAGGTTACATCGTAGGTTACATGTTTGTCTCTGAAGTTACATGTTTGTCTCTGAGGTTACATGTTTGTCTCTGAGGTTACATGTTTGTCTCTGAGGTTACATCGTAAGTTACATGTTTGTCTCTGAGGTTACATGTTTGTCTCTGAAGTTACATGTTTGTCTCTGAGGTTACATCGTAGGTTACATGTTTGTCTCTGAGGTTACATCGTAGGTTACATGTTTGTCTCTGAGGTTACATCGTAGGTTACATGTTTGTCTCTGAGGTTACATCGTAGGTTACATGTTTGGCTCTGAGGTTACATCGTAGGTTACATGTTTGTCTCTGAGGTTACATGTTTGTCTCTGAGGTTACATCGTAGGTTACATGTTTGGCTCTGAGGTTACATCGTAGGTTACATGTTTGTCTCTGAGGTTACATCGTAAGTTAAAGGTTTGTCTCTGAGGTTACATGTTTGTCTCTGAGGTTACATCGTAAGTTACATGTGTGTCTCTGAGGTTACATCGTAGGTTACATGTGTGTCTCTGAGGTTACATCGTAGGTTACATGTTTGTCTCTGAGGTTACATCGTAGGTTACATGTTTGTCTCTGAGGTTACATCGTAGGTTACATGTTTGTCTCTGAGGTTACATCGTAGGTTACATGTTTGCCTCTGAGGTTACATCGTAAGTTACATGTTTGTCTCTGAGGTTACATCGTAGGTTACATGTTTGTCTGAGGTTACATCGTAGGTTACATGTTTGTCTGAGGTTACATCGTAGGTTACATGTTTGTCTCTGAGGTTCCATGTTTGTCTCTGAGGTTCCATGTTTGTCTCTGAGGTTACATGCTTGTCTCTGAGGTTACATGCTTGTCTCTGAGGTTACATGCTTGTCTCTGAGGTTACATCGTAAGTTACATGTTTGTCTCTGAGGTTACATCGTAAGTTACATGTTTGTCTCTGAGGTTACATGTTTGTCTCTGAGGTTACATCGTAGGTTACATGTTTGTCTCTGAAGTTACATGTTTGTCTCTGAGGTTACATGTTTGTCTCTGAAGTTACATGTTTGTCTCTGAGGTTACATCGTAGGTTACATGTTTGTCTCTGAGGTTACATCGTAGGTTACATGTTTGTCTCTGAGGTTACATCGTAGGTTACATGTTTGTCTCTGAGGTTACATCGTAGGTTACATGTTTGTCTCTGAGGTTACATCGTAGGTTACATGTTTGTCTCTGAGGTTACATCGTAGGTTACATGTTTGTCTCTGAGGTTACATCGTAAGTTACATGTGTGTCTCTGAGGTTACATCGTAGGTTACATGTTTGTCTCTGAGGTTCCATGTTTGTCTCTGAGGTTCCATGTTTGTCTCTGAGGTTCCATGTTTGTCTCTGAGGTTCCATGTTTGTCTCTGAGGTTACATCGTAGGTTCCATGTTTGTGTCTGAGGTTACATCGTAGGTTACATGTTTGTCTCTGGGGTTCCATGTTTGTCCCTGAAGTTCCATGTTTGTCTCTGAGGTTACATCGTAGGTTCCATGTTTGTGTCTGAGGTTCCATGTTTGTGTCTGAGGTTCCATGTTTGTGTCTGAGGTTACATCGTAGGTTCCATGTTTGTGTCTGAGGTTCCATGTTTGTCTCTGAGGTTACATCGTAGGTTACGTGCTTGAATCCCTGAGAAGATTAACCTGTTGGTCACCTTGTAAAGCCTCTGAATGAATGAATGAATGAACGTTACACAGTAACTGAGTTATATTCTGATGTAACTTCAGTTCTATAAATCTTTGTGTAGCTCAGCATCACTCTGTATGTACACAGTTAGTGTGAATATATAGAAGCAGACTGATCATATACTACAACACATGTGGAGGTTAAACTGGATCCAGGACTACAGGTGTGCTGGTCCACACAGAACCAGTTCAGACTGGACACTTCCCATCACCTGCTCCCCTGGTTCATGTTGCCATGGAATCACTGACAGTTATTATATTCTGAAACTAAAAAGTCTCGTCACATGTCAACGGAACAAAAATCAAACACGATGTTGGAAAGTGACGTTTGAACCCTTAGTGCTCAGTGGACACATTAAATCACACAATCAGATGTGGACATGTCTTCATGTCCTCGATCAACTGGATCAGACTCATGTATTGTCTCCTGGTTTCTGTCTCAGGACCCCGGCCCTCTCCCCCCCTGCCCTATCCTGGGTCAGAAGCCACTGCAGTTACTGGAGCTGAAAGCTAGAGGGCGCTTCGGCTGCGTGTGGAAAGCTCAGCTCCTCAGTGAACACGTCGCTGTCAAGATCTTCTCCATCCAGGTTTGTCCCACCGGCCTTGAACACACCGGTCCCAACCACCGGACCCACGGACCGGTACCGGTCATTTGGTACCGGGCCTCACAGAAAGAATAAATATTATAATCTTTCCATTTTATTGATTATCAGAGTCTGAAAGATATTTTATTTTGAAAAATGATCGGATTCTCTCGCAATTTCATCCGCCTGTGGCTCTTGACATGTCAAGACGCTCGTCTCGGTCACGTGATACGTTACCTCAAAAATTAAGTCCACAAACTAGCGAAAATTAATAAAACACTTTTGGAGAGCTTCTTTGCAAAGAGGAAAGGCCACGAAGTAGACAGAAGAGCTACAACTAAAAGAAAGCTTAATTTAACAGACAATATCAGGAGTCTGATGAAATATCAGGAGTAATTCTGATGCGCCAAGCCCGCTCTGCAGAACATGTGTCGACAGGAAGATCAGCTGCTGGAGGTTGTAAATGACGGCGGCCTCAAAAGTATGTTTGAGACAACAACTCTGCTGCTGTTTGATTAAAATCAAGGCTGAATATCCTGAGATCACCACTAAAGCACTGAAACCCTGCTTCCACTTCACACATCCTCTCTGTGAAGCGGGATGTTCTGCAGCGACGGCAATCTAAAGAAAATGGAGTAGACTGGACATGAGGAACAGACTTCGGGTGTGATTGTCTCCCGTTACCCCAGACCAGAGGTAGCCAACACGCAAGGCATGTTCTAACCGCAGCACGAGTCCATGGAGCTCCGTCTAACGTTGTAGTTGCTGTTCTTTCTTAATCAAAAACGCATTAGTGTAGATTTTAAAATGAATATGTCTTGTCATAAGAGAGGTGGGTACCCGGAGGCTCCGCACCGCTCTGGGTTTCAGGTTCTGCATGACGGCGCTTCCTGTTGGCGCCAGACGTGCGCAGCGAGTGCAGCCCGTCATCAGGTCTGTAAATCCTCGAACAGGTCGCGGGGCAGCAACTCAGCGGTGACGGGGTCGAGGCAACGCAATCCGAGCGAAAGGCCCAGACTAGAGGTCTGAACGCGGGCGCCCGGAGACGCTCGCAGACCTCGGAGGGTTGGATCCGCGCTCGGCTGCAGACGAGAGGTTTTACTCGTTTCTTGGTGGAGACAAAGGTTCCGTTGGAGGAGCTGGTGTCGTGACAACAGACGGACCGGCATGCAGGCTTCAGTGAGCAATGCAAAGGTGACTCAGACTTCACAACATGACTGCATCGTTCAGCAGCAGCACCGGCTCTCATCACCTGATGATACAAACACATCAGATGTGAGACCTCTGACTTCCACATGTTGAAACAGATGAACAGAAATAAAAGCTGCATGTTTACATGTGTCTGTGTAGCTCTACCATCATTGTTAAATCATTCTTAATAATTATTGAGAGGAATAATTAACTGACATGTGATCAGACAGTCTCTTCACATATATTATTATTAAGGTGATCTGTGCAACTTTGTTATTCAGGAAGTTTGAATCAAATCAGCAGCCCTTCTGCTGCTGGTAGGCTTGAAGTGGCTCTCAGTGTAGAAAGGTTGGTGACCCCTGATGGACCATCTCGTTGCAGAGAAACAAGCTCGGGGCTCCACTGATTCAGCGTTATTGTGAGTTGTATTTTTTATGCATTTTATATTTGTTTTCATGCCGACCGTATGATTTTATTTCGTATTGTTTATCCGCCACACCTTGAATACCAGTCCGTGAAAATATTGTCTTACATGAAACCGGTCCGTGGTGCAAAAAAGGTTGGAGACCGCTGCTCTAGTGTACTATATTATTATAGTACTATGCTAATATACACAACGACTGAACTTATGCTTCGCATATTATCCTGTTTATTGTCTACTCTGTTATTGTTGATCACAGAGACTGTGTGGTGGGTCAGCTCTGTCTCTTTATGACCTGCAGGAGAAACAGTCGTGGCAGAACGAGTTCGAGATCTTCAGTCTGGATGGAATGAGACATGAAAACCTGCTGGAGTTCATCGGAGGAGAGAAGAGAGGAAGTCACATGGACCTGGAGCTGTGGCTCATTACAGCCTATCATGAGAAGGTAGCTCCGCCTCCTGATGGACACAATAATAATAATAATAATAATAACTAAAGCTGCGAGCAGTGATGAACAGGCCCTCGCATCCTCCCGTACATCGGGGGTGCCGGCGAGACTCTGGCTCGCGCGTCCGAGAACGTCCTGACTCTGAAAATTACACTTTGCAAATATTCCACTGCTTCATTTATCTGCTGTGTGGCGCTAAAGAACATGCGCAAACATGCATTATGTTGCTCTACATCAAGTATAGACCGCATCATGTAAACATCATGTAAATCAGATTCAGTTTGTCACGTAACACTGTCTTCCTGTTTCCAGTAGGTGGCGCTATGACTTTGAGTGAAAATTGGCTTGTAGACATCCTCAGGCCATGACTGTTATCAAGTATGGCAAGTTTGGGACAGATTTGAGCAAGTCCAGTGGAGTTACATCAGCTTGTTGTTTAATGGAGAATCACGTACAATGGCCGCCACTTCACGGCGACGCCATTCCATCAAACGTAAAGCTTTGAGTAACTTTTAATTGCAACGGTCTTTTGATTGTACTGACCAAATTTGAAGTGGATCTGACGAAGTCCCTAGGATAGGGGTGTCAAACTCGAGGCCCGCGGGCCGAATGCGGCCCTGCCACGTCATTTTATGTGGCCTGCGAATCCGCCAGCAAAAAAAAACAAAAAAAAGTTTCAAATTAAAAGTTAGACTTGATAATAAAAATATCCCCATCGTCGAAATGATGAGATAGAAAGTCGAAATGATGAGATACTTGAACACAGTCACAGAAGCAGCTCTTCGGCTGGTCGCTGTGCACTTGACATGTAAATGTATTGTGAGTACATAGAAGACTACTTTAATAAACGTGGCTTTACAACACATGAAATACTTCACGTGGGATTGTGCAAACGCACCCTTGAAGGGATTTTAAGCTTTGAACAAAGTTATTGTAATAACTTGTCTGATATTTGTCTTTGATATTTTCTTTAATAGTTTGATCTTTGATAGACTATGGGTTTCTTAACCCTAAATTAAAAGGATTTAAGTTATAATAACAGAAATGTGCTTAAATATATTTTTACATTTATATAACTGCATGTACAATATTGTTACACTTGAATAAACAATAATCAAATGCAGAGAGTTATTTACCAATATGTTAGGAGTAGTTACATTTACAACCGGCCCTTTGAGGGAAACCATGATGCTGATGCGGCCCAGAGTGAAGATGAGTTTGACAGCCCTGCCCTAGGAGGAGTTCGTTAAAGTATAGCAACTAGAAATCATCGGAAAATTCACATAGAAATCAAAATGGCCAACTTCCCATTAACTTTAAAGCATGGTCCCCAAATACTTTTTTTTTTAAGTCTCCATGTGATACACGTGCCTACCAAATTTCATACATGTAGGTCAAACGTAGCGCCAAAAAGCCATATGAAATATTTATTTCCATCACCTGTGACACCTGTGCAAAGTTCCAAGGCTTGTTGAGCAGCCTAAGCCACAGAAAAATAAGCTTAATTTTTCATGGCGAATGAAGCGTTGCCACGGCAACAGCGTTTAACGACAACTCACAATATTCATGATGAAGCATCGTCAATGTCTTACGGCTTACCTTACCAAATTTGAGACTGATCTGGGTAACTTCGTAGTCTGAGTACATCAAAGTATAAGACTTGTAATTTCCTTTAGCCAGTAGGTGGCGCTATGACTTTGTGAAAATGTTGGCATGGAAATGTGCTCAGGCCTGGACCAGCATCATGCATAACAAGTTTGGGGCAGATTGAATAAAGTACCTTGGAGTTACAACAACTTCCTCTTTCATGGCGAACAGCACGAAATGTGCGTGACATGGGCGCCTCATAAAACGAAGGTTTTCATTTTAGCAACGTTTCATCATTAATGTCTTTAGATCATCTTGACCAAATTTGAAGTTGATCGTATAAATTCTGTGGGAGGAGTTCGTTAAAGTAGAGCACCTATTAAAATAAGGGAAAATTCACACACAAATCAAAATGGCTGACTTCCGATACAGTTTAGCTCATGGTCCCAAGAGTTATTTTTAAGTCTCCATAGGATACATGTGCCTACCAAGTTTCATCCATGCAGCTGAAACGCAGCGCCGTGGCTGCTATTTTGAAATATTGTAGGGGACGCTATGGAGGCAATTTAAAACGGCCAAGCCAAAATCCCATATGAAATATGTTCTCCTGTGACACATGTCCAAAGTTTCATGAGTTTTGGCGCATCCCAAGCCACTGAACCGTCAGCTTATTGTTCATGGCGAATGATGCGTTGGAACGGCAACAGCGTTCAACAAAAACTCACAATATTCATGATGAAGCATCTTCAATGTCTTCAGGCTCTCCTTACCAAATTTGAGACTGATCTGGTCAACTGGCTAGGAGGAATAAATAAAAGCATACAATGTGACATTTCCTTTTGCCAGTAGGTGGCACTATGAGTTATTGATCATTTTGGCATTGATATATGCTCAAGCTTGACGTAGCATCACACAAATGTAATTTTGTGCAGATTGAATAATGTACCTTGGAGTTATAACAACTTTATTGTTCATGCCGAATGAGGGAAAATGGCCGCTACGTCAAGGTTCTTCCATAACAACAAACGAATTTAACTTTTCATCACAAAGGTCTGAAGAGCATCCTGACCAAATTTGAGGTTGATCGCATTAATTCTGTAGGAGTTCGTTAAAGTACAAAGGCTGAAATCTGCGAAAAGTGACAAAAAGCACAACATGGCAGGTTTACTGTAGCGCCCCCTAGTGGATGAATGAAATTAAAATGTCAGGGTATGTTACAGGATGTGATGTGCACATATGCTGCAAATTTGGTAATGTTAGGACAAACGGTTGAAACGTTGTGTATTGATATATAAGCCACGCCCCTAAGACGTTTATTGGTCCATATCTTTTAAACTCAAAGAGATATCAAAAACTTTTTAATAAGCTTTGATGATGTAGATCCAATAATGATCCACAGCAAATTTGGTTGCATTATGACTCGGTGTGTAGGAGGAGTTTGTAAAACTGTTTTTCACAAAACTCAAAATGGCGGACAATCTAAGTAGGCGGAGCTTAGGGGTCTGAGAGGCTTCTTTGTAGAGTAAGCAGAGCTGGACATGTGTGTTGAATTTCAAGTAAATCGGACATACTGGCTGAGGGGCATCGCCGGCCCATCTTCTAGGGGGCGCTAGAGAGCCATTTCTTTACACACAAATATGCAACCTGTATCAGATGGCTACATTCACCAGGCCTGACAAGTCTGCAAAATGTTGAGTTTTCGAGTATGGCAAGTCCCCCAAATATGCGCCCGATATACGATGTGTATTAGAATTTCAATAGGGCCTTCGCGGCCTGACATCTGTTGCTCGGGCCTTAATAAACATGTAGTTCTGAGATGAATAATCAATGAACAGTGTGACTCAGTTTTAAAATAATACAGCCTATATTATCTGAATGTAGATCATTTAATCTGATCAGTTCCTCTCAGGTTGGCTCAGTTTGACACTGTGACACCATGGGTACATCCCAAGTCTCTTAATTGTCATTTCCTCTGGAAGGAGGAGCCGTGAGGAGGACCCACGAGAACAGACTGTTCATCAGTCATGTGATTGGACGCTGCAGCCGATCGGACTGACTGACTGAGTTTAACACCGGAGTGAAGACTGATCACAGAATAAACTCTAGTTTATATTTGATGCGTTGCACACTGGCAGCGGTGGAGGAAGTCTTCAGACTACGTTGATGCAGCGTGTGGGAGAAGTTTAGATAAACACAAGCTAACAGATGCTACAGAGAAGTTTAGATAAACTAAAGCAACACAAGCTAACAGATGCTACAGAGAAGTTTAGATAAACTAAAGCAACACAAGCTAACAGATGCTACAGAGAAGTTTAGATAAACTAAAGCAACACAAGCTAACAGATGCTACAGAGAAGTTCAGATAAACTAAAGCAACACAAGCTAACAGATGCTACAGAGAAGTTTAGATAAACTAAAGCAACACAAGCTAACAGATGCTACAGAGAAGTTTAGATAAATTAAAGCAACACAAGCTAACAGATGCTACAGAGAAGTTTAGATAAACTAAAGCAACACAAGCTAACAGATGCTACAGAGAAGTTTAGATAAACTAAAGCAACACAAGCTAACAGATGCTGCAGAGAAGTGGAGACAAAATGCAGGCGGTTAATGTTGTGGAAGATGTCGGTCTGAGGAACGTTCTCAAGGTAGAAGATCAGAGCGAGCGAAGGACTTTGAAAGTTAGCAGAAAGATTAACGAGAGACAACATCCGGTTTCTTCAGACGAACATCCAGTTTTCAGAATAAGATGCATACAAAGTATGAATTCTATTCACATTAAGTATGAAACATGCTGCGTCTCGTGAGTTAAAGGGGAAATACACCTGAATTGTGGGTAAAGTGTCTTTATTCTTTGATGGCTGGGTCACCTTCATCACCTGAGTTACAGCATCATAGTGATGAAGAGTAGAGCTGGATCACCTTCATCACCTCTAAGTTACAGCATCATAGTGATGAAGAGTAGAGCAGCATCATAGTGATGAAGAGTAGAGCTGCATCACAGTGATGAAGAGTAGAGCTGCATCACAGTGATGAAGAGTAGAGCTGCATCACAGTGATGAAGAGTAGAGCTGCATCACAGTGATGAAGAGTAGAGCTGCATCACAGTGATGAAGAGTAGAGCTGCATCACAGTGATGAAGAGTAGAGCTGCATCACAGTGATGAAGAGTAGAGCTGCATCACAGTGATGAAGAGTAGAGCTGCATCACAGTGATGAAGAGTAGAGCTGCATCACAGTGATGAAGAGTAGAGCTGCATCACAGTGATGAAGAGTAGAGCTGCATCACAGTGATGAAGAGTAGAGCTGCATCACAGTGATGAAGAGTAGAGCTGCATCACAGTGATGAAGAGTAGAGCTGCATCACAGTGATGAAGAGTAGAGCTGCATCACAGTGATGAAGAGTAGAGCTGCATCACAGTGATGAAGAGTAGAGCTGCATCACAGTGATGAAGAGTAGAGCTGCATCACAGTGATGAAGAGTAGAGCTGCATCACAGTGATGAAGAGTAGAGCTGCATCACATGCTCTGACTGTGATGAAGACTCAACACACACATGTAGATGAACGTGTGAAACGTGTTGTTCTGTTCACAGCAGTGGAACGTTTCACACACTGAGCACAGAGATAGAAGAGATAGAACTGCTGCTGCTCACAACAACCTGATGTGTTCAACGTGTTCACACACAATGTTACTCACCTGTTCATAGAGCAGCACTTCAAAATAAAAGAGAGCAATACACTACTTTATAATTCATTATTGAACTTTGCCATAACAATGAGATTAATCGATGATTTCTTTGCAAAGATGAGGATTTTGGGCATGCTGGGAAACCAAACACGCACATGTTTTCTCACCAGCGCTGGATGTTTGGTCGCTACGTGTCGCTTTATTGTTGAAGGCTTCAGAGCTTCGTTTGACAGCATTAGCTCACATTCCACACACTGAGCCCTCGGCTCTGCCTCGCTGCCTCCGCTCATAAAGCCGGACTTAAGAAAGTCAGGGTTGTACTTGCGCACACATTTAGACTTTTGGGGGGGGGGGGGGTATGGCACCACTGTTGTCTTCATTTTTTCTTTTTAATAACTTATCCATAACTTTCGCTACAGGCTAGCGGCTAGCTGAGTGTCTTCTTCTGCTTATTGCAGCTTGTTAAACAACTGACTGACGCATTACCGGCACCAGGTGGTGGGAAGCTGTATTGTAACAGCGTCTCATGGATAACAGTGATATCTCTGCTGTCTTCAATTGATAACCTATGCGGCCCTCGCGGCCCACAGCTGCAAAACTGAAAGTTTTCCGCGGCCCTCTAGGTGGTTAATAATCACTGATCTAAGAGACACCATGACGACGTGTGACTGTTCTGTCCTCAGGGTTCCCTCACAGACTACCTGAAGGCCAACGTCCTCTCCTGGTCTGAACTGTGTCTCATCGCTCAGTCAATGTCTCGAGGTCTCGCCTACCTTCATGAGGACATACCAGGACACAAGGACGGACACAAGCCAGCCATCGCACACAGGTACACACACACAGGTACACACACAGGTACACACACAGGTACACACACACACACAGGTACACACAGGTAGGTACACACACACAGGTACACACACAGGTACACACACACACACAGGTACACACAGGTACACACAGGTACACATGTACACACACACACACAGGTACACACACAGCTACACACACAGGTACACGCACACAGGTACACACACAGGTACACAGCTACACACACACAGGTACACTCACACAGGTACAAACACAGGTACACACTCACAGGTACACTCACAGGTGTACACTCACAGGTACACACACACAGGTACACACACACAGGTACAAACAGGTACACACACAGCTACACACACAGGTACACAGGTACACTCACAGGTACACACACACACAGGTACACACACACGGGTACACAAGTGTACACACACACACAGGTGTACACACACACACACACAGGTACACACACACAGGTACACACACACACAGGTACACACACACACAGGTACACACGTCTGTAAAAGTCACTCTGGGTTTTGTTTCAGGGACTTTAAGAGTAAGAACGTTCTGCTGAAGTCTAACCTCACCGCCTGTATCGCTGACTTCGGCCTCGCTCTCAGGTTTGAGGCGGGAAAATCACCTGGAGACACACATGGACAGGTGAGCTCACCTGAGAGGTGAAACCTGTTACTCTGTCTGTTCTCAGTGTGGAACAACCACTACGACCAGAGTCAGTGATCAGTAATCAATAACCTGACAACAGAGCTCACACTCGGATGTATTTCATGTGTGAACAGTTTGTTTGTCAGCGTGGTTCTAATATGATCTGTTATCATATTTATTTTTGACTATTGTCCAGTAAACAAAGCTTCATGTTTGGCAGACGGGTTGTGAACCAGACCTTAAAGCACATGTGTTGTATTCCAGGTGGGCACCAGGAGGTACATGGCTCCAGAGGTCCTGGAGGGGGCCATTAACTTCCAGAGAGACTCCTTCCTGAGGATAGACCTATACGCTGTGGGTCTGGTTCTGTGGGAGCTCGCCTCACGCTGCAAAGCTGCTGACGGTAAGAACCACATCAGTCTGGATCCAAGTCCACCACACTGTGTGGGCTCACTTCCACTGGTCTCTGTTGTGGTCTCTGACGGTCCCCCTTCTCTCTGATCCAGGTCCGTTGGACGAGTACATGCTGCCCTTTGAGGAGGAGGTGGGTCAGCATCCGTCTCTGGAGGACATGCAGGAGGTGGTGGTCCACAACAAGCTGAGACCGACTCTCAGAGAGTGCTGGCAGAAACATACTGTAAGTCAGACTGCATTACCCATCATGCACCTCTGTGTGTCTCACTGACTGGTGTTATGTGTCTCTGTGTGTCTTAATAACCGGTGTTGTGTGTCTCTGTGTGTCCTAATGACTGGTGTTATGTGTCTCTGTGTGTCTTAATAACCGGTGTTGTGTGTCTCTGTGTGTCTTAATAACCGGTGTTATGTGTCTCTGTGTGTCTTAATAACCGGTGTTATGTGTCTCTTTGTGTCCTAATGACCGGTGTTATGTGTCTCTGTGTGTCTTAATAACTGGTGTTATGTGTCTCTTGGTGTCCCTCTCAGGGTCTGTCCCTCCTGTGTGAGACTATAGAGGAATGTTGGGATCATGAGGCTGAAGCGCGTCTGTCTGCCGGCTGTGTTGAAGAACGAGTTGTTCAGATGAAGAGACAGACAGAGAGACAGACGAGCGTCTCGGGGCCCGAGGACATCGTCACAGTTGTCACCATGGTAACCAATGTGGACTACCCTCCTAAGGAGTCGAGTCTATGACGAGGTCTACGGAGCTGGGACTCACTTAGTCAACGGGTCTCTGATCGCTGACTCTGGTCAGGTGACCCTCAGACTGATGAGGACAACATGGCAGAGAGTCTCTGGCTGTGGTCTAAAAGTCTTTGTTCTTCAGAAGGTTCCTCACTGAGGTTCCTTACTAAGGTTCCTACGTGATGAGAGCTGTTAGAATCCTCTAAACGCTGAGGAAAGGTGCGTCAATGCTTCCTTTCCTATCTCCTTTAGCATAGGAAACACTGGACCTTCTTTTACCAAAGGAAAGGAGATAATTCTGACCCACAATTCTTTGAGGCAGTAACATTTAAAGTGACGCAACATAAAAACCAACGTTATGTTTATCTCACAGGGTTACAATTATACTCATAAAGTGATGAGGTTATGTTGATGAAGATGAACAGAGACAATCATCTAGTTTAATTTTATATTTATTTATTTATTTACTTTGAACATGAAATAAATATCAAAACAAACTGTTAATAGCTTCATAAATGAAATCAACTATGATAGATTATTAAACTGTTAAAGATCAATATACTCTATTATTCATCCATCCTCCTCCTCTTATCCGGGGTCGGGTCGTGGCAGCAGCAGGCTGACCCAGACCTCCCTCTCCCCCCAACATGTCCAGCTCATTCTGGGGGTCCCGAGGCGTTCAGGCCAGCTGGGAGATGTAATCCCTCCAGCGTGTTCTGGGTCTTCCCCGGGTCTCTTCCCAGTTGGACGTGCCTGGAAAACCTCCAGTGGGAGGCGTCCAGGAGGCATCCTGACTAGATGCTGAACCACCTCAGCTGACTCCTTTCAATGCGAAGGAGTCGCGGCTCGACTCCAAGCTCCCTCCTGATGACGAGCTCCTGACCCGATCTCCAAGGCTCAGCCCGGACACCCACAGGAGGAAGCTCATTTCAGCCGCTTGTAGCCGCGATCTTGTCCTTTCGGTCACGACCCAGAGTTGGTGACCATAGGTGAGGGCAGGAACGTAGACAGAGTGGTACATTGAGAGCATACTCCATTATATAATATTTAAAATCAATAATGTGGATTCAACGGTTCTGTTCTAAATATATATCGGAGTGATAAGCGTGACATCAGGAGGAGCTTCTGTTCTTCTTCACACCATGAGTGAAGATCTTTTTACAACTTCATGACATCATCAGACAGATGTTCCTCCATCAGTGACATCATCATGACGTAGTTCAGTTGGATTCTCTAAACACCACGGTTGTCGTCTCCTAACTCCTCATGAACTCTCCTTCACATCTTTCCTTGACCCCATGACGTTTTCCACAGAGGTCAAGGAGAAGTGGTTAGGAAAGGACGTTAGGTCATTTTTTGACTTATCGACCGCAGCCTGTTTCTCAGCAGGGTGACACTGATCTCTGTCACTTCCTGTTTGTTTTACAAAATAAAAGACTTCCTGGACAGACGTTTGATTTGAGTGTTAAAAGCTGACTTTTTGTTTCTCTGAATGAAGAAGAAACAGCTTCTGAATGTCTCACTGCTGTTTGTGTGTGTATATTATATGTATTTATATATATATATATATATATGTATATACTGTATATGTATTTATTTATGTATGTATATGTATTAATATATATATATGTATATATATTATATTTACATTGTCAGACTTTCATCAGCTTATTGATCGTTTTTTTTCTTTTATAAAACTTGTTGAGAAGAAACAAGTCGATATTTGAAGGATTGAAATGTTGAATGGAAATAAAATATACAAGTTGAAAACAGTTAAATTGAGTTATTATTGTATTTAATAGTTCATGTTTTTATTGGTATTAATGATTCTTTCAGATTTTTTTTCAAACAAGCTGGCCTGCCCCCTGCACTTCTGGTTAACTTCTACAGAAGTAGAAGTTAACCCCCCACCCACCACCCCACCCAGCTCCCACCGGACAGTGCTGAAACAAACGGTTAATAACACGACACTGTAACCAAGCACAGTCTTCACTTTGGAGCCAGTGATGCCTGTGCTTTATCTTGTTTTATCTTGTATATATTTATTTAATGTCTTGTTTTTAAATAGTCTTGTCTTAATGTTTTTATACACTTTTTAACTGTTGCTGCTGTACTGATGAGTCGCCAAATAAATTTTGTATGTTCGTACGATGACAAACATCCTTCTCCTTATATATCCCTGATCAATAACTGACAACAGATATAACCGATCAATAACTGACATCAACAAATATAACTGATCAACAACTGACAACAGATATAACTGATCAATAACTGACATCAACAGATATAACCCTGATCAATAACTGACATCAACAGATATAACTCTGATCAATAACTGACATCAACAGATATAACTTATCAATAACTGACAACAGATATAACTGATCAATAACTGACATCAACAGATATAACTGATCAATAACTGACAACAGATATAACCCTGATCAATAACTGACATCAACAGATATAACTCTGATCAATAACTGATATCAACAGATATAACTCTGATCAATAACTGACATCAACAGATATAACCCTGATCAATAACTGACATCAACAGATATAACCCTGATCAATAACTGATATCAACAGATATAACTCTGATCAATAACTGACAACAGATATAACCCTGATCAATAATTGACAACAGATATAACCCTGATCAATAACTGATATCAACAGATATAACTCTGATCAATAACTGATATCAACAGATATAACCCTGATCAATAACTGATCAGGGTTATATAAGAGTTCTAAGTTATATCAGGGTTCTATTAGGGTTCCATCAGAGTTATATATGA
>CM051688.1:0-132500 GCA_028022725.1 Lycodopsis pacificus | reverse complement strand
CAAACGCATGCTGCTTATTCATTAGGCCCGTCGTCGATTTTTCTACTTTAGGGTTTTTAATAAAATCATTAAAATGAATGTGTTGCCAAGACATTAATATCCTCTAAGAATGTTACAGATATTCTAACGGTACAGTTAAGTTCTACTGCAGCTGTCCTACTTTAATAACTGCGACTCAGAGTTTATGAACAGATGATGTGATGTCTTTCAGAACCGTAAGAACGATGAAGCGTCCTACGAGAAGATGCTGAGGCTGAGGAGAGAGTTCAGTCGGACCGTCACCATCCTGGAGATGATCAAGAGGAGAGAGAAGTCCAAGAGAGAGCTGCTGCACCTCACCCTGGAGGTGGTGGAGAGGAGGTGAGGAGAGGAGGAGACACTTCACCCTGGAGGTGGTGGTGAGGAGAGGAGGAGGTGAGGTATAGTGGAGAGGAGAGAGAATTCCAAGAGAGCTGCTGCACCTCACTCTGAAGGGGGGAGGGAGGAGGAGGAGAGAAGGAGAGAGTTCAGTTGGACTGGCACCATCCTGGAGATGATCAAGAGGAGAGAGACGTCCAAGAGAGGTGGTGAGGAGGAGGGGGGAGGGGACACCTCACCCTGGAGGTGAGGAGGAGGGGGGAGGGGACACCTCACCCTGGAGGTGGTGAGGAGGCATCTCACCCTGGAGGTGGTGGTGAGGAGAAGAGATGAGGAGACAACTGAATTTTTTTTTTCTGAAGCTGTGGAGATTTGAAGTCTGATGTTTTCTGTGTTCAGGTGTCAGATGGAAGATTTCAGTGGAGAAACTCTCAGAGAGGTTTCACTCCCTCTGGTGGAGAAACCAGTTTACAGCGTCCCAGTTACTCTACACAACAACAGACACAGAACGGACATCAAGATCAAGGTACGGAGTCTCCGTCATAGAACACAGGTTACCTTCTGTTGTTACATATTACTGTACATATGAATTCAGTGTCTTGGCTCCCTCAGATCTCATGTTCAGAGTCTTATGTTTCAGAAGAAGCTGGTGTCTGACGAGCTAACCTTTGATCTGATCCGACCGAAAAAGAACATGAGACGGGACAGATTCTGTCCTCCACAGAGACGACCCTGTCGACCGCCTGGTCCCTTCACCGTCAACAAGGCCAACATCAAACAGTACGACTTCCACAGCTCTGGAGAGGAAGACAGCCCTCCACCTCCACTGGTCAGGAACCACCATCACCATCTTCAACTTTTTTTGTGAAATCATGTGTAGAAAGACATACTCTGTATAATATAGGAAAAACAACATTATAATATATTCTGTTCATGTCTCTTCAGTCTCCCCCGTCTTCACCTGATGAAGAAAATAATCCTGATGGAGTTTATGTGTTCAGGAGAAAAGCTGGATGTCAATATCTCTCTGTGAGTTTCTCCTCTTGTTTTACAATAGTGCTGCTGCTAGTGCTGCTACTACTACTACTAGTGCTGCTACTAGCTGCTACTACTAGTGCTGCTACTACTACTAGTGCTGCTACTACTACTAGTGCTGCTACTACTACTAGTGCTGCTACTAGCTGCTACTACTAGTGCTGCTACTACTACTAGTGCTGCTACTACTACTAGTGCTGCTGCTACTACTAGTGCTGCTGCTACTACTAGTGCTGCTGCTACTACTAGTGCTGCTACTACTACTAGTGCTGCTGCTACTACTAGTGCTGCTACTACTACTAGTGCTGCTAGTGCTACTACTACTAGTGCTGATACTACTAGTGCTGCTGCTGCTAGTGCTACTACTAGTGCTGATACTACTAGTGCTGCTGCTGCTAGTGCTACTACTAGTGCTGCTGCTACTACTAGTGCTGCTACTACTAGTGCTACTAGTGCTACTAGTGCTACTAGTGCTGCTACTACTACTAGTGCTGCTACTACTACTAGTGCTACTACTAGTGCTGCTACTACTACTAGTGCTGCTACTACTAGTGCTGCTGCTACTACTAGTGCTGCTGCTGCTACTAGTGCTACTACTAGTGCTGCTACTACTAGTGCTACTACTAGTGCTGCTACTAGTGCTGCTACTACTAGTGCTACTACTAGTGCTGCTACTACTAGTGCTACTACTAGTGCTGCTACTAGTGCTGCTACTACTAGTGCTACTACTAGTGCTGCTACTAGTGCTGCTACTACTAGTGCTACTACTAGTGCTGCTACTACTAGTGCTACTACTAGTGCTGCTACTACTAGTGCTGCTACTACTAGTGCTGCTACTACTAGTGCTACTACTAGTGCTGCTACTACTAGTGCTGCTACTAGTGCTGCTACTACTAGTGCTGCTACTACTCGTGCTGCTACTACTAGTGCTGCTGCTACTACTAGTGCTGCTACTACTAGTGCTACTACTAGTGCTGCTACTACTACTAGTGCTGCTGCTACTACTAGTGCTGCTACTACTAGTGCTACTACTAGTAGTGCTACTACTAGTGCTGCTACTGCTACTAGTGCTGCTACTACTAGTGCTACTACTAGTGCTGCTGCTACTACTAGTGCTGCTACTACTACTAGTGCTACTACTACTAGTGCTACTACTAGTGCTGCTACTGCTACTAGTGCTGCTACTGCTACTAGTGCTGCTACTACTAGTGCTACTATTAGTGCTGCTACTGCTACTAGTGCTGCTACTACTAGTGCTACTACTACTACTAGTGCTGCTGCTACTACTAGTGCTACTACTAGTGCTGCTACTGCTACTACTAGTGCTACTACTAGTGCTGCTACTACTACTAGTGCTGCTACTACTACTAGTGCTACTACTAGTGCTGCTACTGCTACTAGTGCTGCTAGTGCTGCTACTACTACTAGTGCTACTACTAGTGCTGCTACTGCTACTACTAGTGCTACTACTAGTGCTGCTACTACTACTAGTGCTGCTACTACTACTAGTGCTACTACTAGTGCTGCTACTACTACTAGTGCTGCTACTACTAGTGCTACTACTAGTGCTGCTGCTACTACTAGTGCTGCTACTACTACTAGTGCTACTACTACTAGTGCTACTACTAGTGCTGCTACTGCTACTAGTGCTGCTACTACTAGTGCTACTACTAGTGCTGCTACTACTACTAGTGCTGCTACTACTAGTGCTACTACTAGTGCTGCTGCTACTAGTGCTGCTACTAGTTCTGCTACTAGTGCTGCTACTACTACTAGTGCTGCTACTGCTGCTAGTGCTGCTGTTTTTTTTGTGTCCGTCTGTTTTGTTTCATGACTATGATATCTGAGACATGAACCTTTTTTATTCAATTTTTAAAATTTAATATACTTTATTCATCCCGCAAGGGGAAATTTGTTCTCTGCATTTTGACCCATCCCTATACAGGGAGCAGTGGGCTGCGCCCGAGGAGCGCTTAGGGGTTCAGTGTCTTGCTCAGGGACACTTCGGAAATGCTTCTTCTAAGGAGTGAAACACTTCTATTCAGTGTAGTTGTTGTATAATATATATAAAATACTTGAGAGGATAATCAACACTCACTACTGTTTGTGTTGGTTTGTTTCTGCAGCCTGAGACGGAGCAGACGGGTGGAGACAATCATCCGAGGCTCCTCCCTCAGTGTCTCCGTCACTCTCTGGCTGAACTGATTCTGCCTCATTGGACGGGACTGAGCCGCCGCAGGATAGGACGGGGGGGCAGGTAGCTCCCATCTACTGACCCCTCACTCTCATCACAGTCTTCATCAGTAAAGCTGAAGACTTTTCTCCGTCTCTCTCTCTGATCAGGATCATCCTGGACCGAGCCTCCTCGGGTCTGGATCCAGTACTGAAGCAGCTGGACTCTTCAACACAAGTCTGCGGGACCAGAACCAGGACCAGTAATGACCCTGTAACACTGGAGCAGAAACCCCCCCTGACCGCAGGAGCCACTGGCCCCTATCTGACTGAAGTCCTGAGCAACATCCAGACCCTGAGGAGGTTCTGCTTCAGACCCAGACCGGTTCAGAGCCAGAGGGAGGGCGGCAGAAGGACCACAGAGTCTTCTATGGAGGACCATAGAGTCGCCTGTTGTCATTTACCTGGTAATAACTCGGGTGAGCTTCTGATCATTCGTTTCATCTCAGTCAGCAGCAGAACCTGGAGCTGAGAGGACAGCACACCTTTACTGAACCACAACAGTTTGAACCGTTGGGGTCTGAAAGTCAAGTCCAAGTCTCCAGTTTAGAACTATTTGACTTTTTAATTTGTCACATCATGGTTCAGCTCTGCTCCCCATGTGGACCAGCTGCTACATGTGCCAGTTAGTTATGTACCGGTATATGTATATGCATATACATGTCTTCTCTCTGTGTACCAGCAGGGGGAATCACAGAGGAGCAGTACCACAGTCATCAGCAGCAGCTGATCCAGATGCAGAAACAACAGCTGGAACAGCTGCAATTACAGAACAATGCTTTATATAGACACGCATCACTGTGTGGAACACAGGTAACATATATATTAATATATAACAATACTGCTTTATATAGACACGCATCACTGTGTGGAACACAGGTAACATACTGTATATTTGGTGGTCTGGTTCTCTGAGTAACACCCGGTCCTGGTCTTTCTCTAGTCCACCAGGTCCAGTGAGTCCCGTTCAAAGACTGTGGACTCGGCCAGCGCTCAGTTTGCAGCCTCGGCTGTGATCAGCGCTACTCTTCCTCCTCTTCTTCCTCCTCGTGGTCACAACAGTGAGAACAAACCCTGCAAGTCCAGCATCAACGGAGTCCTTCATTCTACAGGTGAGCCACCTCACCTGTCTGAGTCTCGCTGGGTGAACCGATGCTCATGAGAACTTTATTCATAAGTTAGTATCATTGAGGACAAAAGGTAGCGATGTATTGAATCAAAGAGATCCATAAGAGATGACGTGGACATTTTGTGAAAGAAGTATCTATTTTAAATGTATACGATGATATTAATATATATATCATATCATTTATGTGAACTCCTCCTCAGGTCCCTCCAGGCCTCCGTACTCGTCCTCCTCGCCTGTCAGCAGGTTGGGGCTTTCAGCTCGGGGGTCTCTCTCCTCTTCCTCTCAGTCTCTTCCTAACCAGAGGAACCGGGTGAGAGCCCCCCCCCACACTGCTCGACCCTCCGCCCCCCCAACGTCTGCCTTAAAGCTCGCTGCCAGCCTCGACCGAGTGCCCAAAGTCGCCACCGTCAGGTAAACGCCTCCTACACCTGTCCATGTAAACTCCTCCTACACCTGTCCATGTAAACTCCTCCTACACCTGTCCATGTAAACTCCTCCTACACCTGTCCATGTAAACTCCTCCTACACCTGTCCATGTAAACGCCTCCTACACCTGTCCATGTAAACTCCTCCTACACCTGTCCATGTAAACTCCTCCTACACCTGTCCATGTAAACGCCTCCTACACCTGTCCATGTAAACTCCTCCTACACCTGTCCATGTAAACGCCTCCTACACCTGTACTACGCACACACCCGTGTATGACGCGCGCACCGTGTACGACTGATAATAATAGTAATACTAGTAATAATAATGGTAGTAATAGCAGCAGTGGGTGTCGGGCAGAACCACAGTCCAGGTACAAATAGCTAGCTAGCTGATGGTAGCTTCAGTGCTGAGTTTAACCACAGACGCCACAGAGATCAGCTAAGCCAGCTAGCTACTCGCCATAGAAGTCAACGGAACCAAATGATCTCCTGTGAGCATGACCGAGCTTTAATTAGTGCTCGTTGAGTAGCTGAATAAAGAGACATTTTGGTTCAATAGTCTTTCTGAATAATATTACAAATACTATGGATTAGATTTACATTAGGACCCAAAAGCTGCTCCAACAAGCTGCTTTGAGATCAGATCAGGACCAGGACCAGGACACCTAACCAGACTGGAAATCTGGTTCTATTAAGATCACGTTGTAGAATCTGCAATGTTTTAAAATACCGGGCCGCCGTCCCAGCTGGTAAAGATCTTTTTAGAGGAAGTGATGTCATGAGTGATGTCATCACTGACTGTTGACTGTTTTTATCTCAGAGATCCTCACGAGTCGGAGAGACCTGTGAACGGACTGTCGGAGACCAACCTGCTCATGGAGGTCACATAACATCACATCATATCATCATCTCCCATCACCTCCTCCTCCTACCAGCTCCCTCTCCCATCACCTCCTCCTCCTCCTCCTGCCAGCTCCTTCTCCCATCACCTCCTCCTCCTCCTGCCAGCTCCTTCTCCCATCACCTCCTCCTCCTACCAGCTCCTTCTCCCATCACCTCCTCCTCCTGCCAGCTCCTTCTCCCATCACCTCCTCCTCCTCCTACCGGCTCCCTCTCCCATCGCCTCCTCCTCCTCCTACCAGCTCCTTCTCCCATCACCTCCTCCTCCTGCCAGCTCCTTCTCCCATCACCTCCTCCTCCTCCTACCGGCTCCCTCTCCCATCACCTCCTCCTCCTCCTCCTGCCAGCTCCTTCTCCCATCACCTCCTCCTCCTCCTGCCAGCTCCTTCTCCCATCACCTCCTCCTCCTACCAGCTCCCTCTCCCATCACCTCCTCCTCCTCCTCCTGCCAGCTCCTTCTCCCATCACCTCCTCCTCCTCCTGCCAGCTCCTTCTCCCATCACCTCCTCCTCCTACCAGCTCCTTCTCCCATCACCTCCTCCTCCTGCCAGCTCCTTCTCCCATCACCTCCTCCTCCTCCTACCGGCTCCCTCTCCCATCGCCTCCTCCTCCTCCTACCAGCTCCCTCTCCCATCACCTCCTCCTCCTCCTCCTGCCAGCTCCTTCTCCCATCACCTCCTCCTCCTCCTGCCAGCTCCTTCTCCCATCACCTCCTCCTCCTACCAGCTCCTTCTCCCATCACCTCCTCCTCCTGCCAGCTCCTTCTCCCATCACCTCCTCCTCCTCCTACCGGCTCCCTCTCCCATCGCCTCCTCCTCCTCCTACCGGCTCCCTCTCCCATCGCCTCCTCCTCCTCCTACCGGCTCCCTCTCCCATCGCCTCCTCCTCCTCCTACCGGCTCCCTCTCCCATCGCCTCCTCCTCCTCCCACCGGCTCCTTCTCCCACCGGCTCCTCCTACCAGCTCCTTCTCCCATCACCTCCTCCTCCTCAGTGACCGGTGAATGTGACCTCCAGAAGAAGAAATGTCAGAATCAGAACATTTTATCAAGTGTGGATAATATTATAATTATTATTGTTCTTATTGTACAGTTTGTAAATGTCTTTGATGTGAAATAGTTTTTGTTTATTTCATCAGTTTAGTCTCTAAAGCACATTATCATGTGACTACAGAATCATCTGATTGGTTCACAGTAAGCCTTGTTTGTGTATCCTGGCTCTGATTGGTCCACAATGAGTCTGTATCTTGGCTCTGATTGGTCCATAATGAGTCTGGCTCTTGGCTCTGATTGGTCCATAATGAGTCTGTATCTTGGCTCTGATTGGTCCATGATGACTTATATAATTTATTTCTCGTTTACATTTTGTATTTCTTTAAAATCTGAACGTGAGTCTTGATTTATTTAAATTTTCCTGATTTAAAGATGTTTGTGTGACGTCCGGATCGACTTTATTTTTTTAATGTTTGTTAAAGAATCTCTTCATGGCCTTCTGATCATTTGAGCCACATCAAAATAAACAATATGCACAAAGTTTTTTTATATTTTTAAACTTGTTTCTATGACGTCATAAGTCTGAATCCTGTAAAGACGTTTCTCCTTAAAATGCTGAGAAATAAAAATGCATCGGCAGACTTTCTGTTGGTTTCATTTTTCTTTGTAAATAACTTCTCACCATCAGAGTAAAAACAAGAAAACTTCAGATTATTCAATAATCGGCTTAGTCAGGGTTAGTTAGTTAGTTTGGGTTAGTCTTCAGATTCATTTTTTTGTTAGTGAATCAGAATCTTTCTAAAGTGACTCTTTATTATCAACACCAAGATGTTTGATGTCCATGAGAAAAAGAATAGCAGAGCAGAAGGAAGGAACCAGAATCGGGTCCACAACCAGGACTAAGACCAAGACCAGGACCAACTAATCCGATGAGAGACTCACAAACATGAGTGGGACACGTCCAATAAATGAGGGTGAAGACTACAGATAAGACTTTGACTCAGAGTAATTTATTGAATCATTGTGTTCATTCATAATTCTGTCAGATGAAGATCAGGCTCCACTAACATGAGTATTTTCTATATATACAGTATATATAGATAATATATGATATATATTATCTATGTATACTGTATATAATATATATATATATATATATATATAAAGATTATATATTTATCAGTTAATCTCTGTAGAAACAGGTAGGACCCCATGTCCCAGAATGCCCTGCGGCTCAGTGGTCCAGGGTTGGACCTGTTTCATGTTCGTCAGCATCCTGAAGGAGAGACGGTGATCACCGGGAATCTGATTCTTAAACTGCGGGACTCTGTCGGTCTTCTGTCCGGTAGATGAGTTGTTCCGGTCCAATGTTTTAAACCGTGTGAAACTGACGTGAAGCTTCCGTTTCTCCCGGTTTGTCTCTGATTTCAACCGTGAGCGTCTCGTGTCTCCTGTCTATTGGCAGCTCGTGAGTCTCCGTCTGTTTACCGGCTCGTGTCAGTTTATCGGCTCGTGATGGAGGACGCGGTGGAGTGCGGTGTGTGCGGTGTGAAGGTGATGTGTCGCTTCAGACCTCTGAACGATGCGGAGCGGGTCAGAGGAGACAAATACATCCCGAAATTTAACGGAGAGGACACGGTGGTGGTGACGGTGAGTCTGTTGTAACACGCCCTCCGTGAGTCGGTGAGCAGCAACAATAGAAATACAATAGACACCGAGACTCGTTTCATGACAATGTTTTTATTCCATCAGCAACAATAGAAACACAATAGACTCGTTTCATCACAATGTTTGTATTCCATCAGCAACAATAGAAACACAATAGACTCGTTTCATCACAATGTTTTTATTCCATCAGCAACAATAGAAACACAATAGACACGAGACTCGTTTCATCACAATGTTTGTATTCCATCAGCAACAATAGAAACACAATAGACTCGTTTCATCACAATGTTTTTATTCCATCAGCAACAATAGAAACACAATAGACTCGTTTCATCACAATGTTTGTATTCCATCAGCAACAATATAAACACAATAGACTCGTTTCATCACAATGTTTTTATTCCATCAGCAACAATAGAAACACAATAGACTCGTTTCATCACAATGTTTGTATTCCATCAGCAACAATAGAAACACAATAGACTCGTTTCATCACAATGTTTTTATTCCATCAGCAACAATAGAAACACAATAGACACGAGACTCGTTTCATCACAATGTTTGTATTCCATCAGCAACAATAGAAACACAATAGACTCGTTTCATCACAATGTTTTTATTCCATCAGCAACAATAGAAACACAATAGACTCGTTTCATCACAATGTTTTTATTCCATCAGCAACAATAGAAACACAATAGACTCGTTTCATCACAATGTTTTTATTCCATCAGCAACAATAGAAACACAATAGACTCGTTTCATCACAATGTTTTTATTCCATCAGCAACAATAGAAACACAATAGACTCGTTTCATCACAATGTTTGTATTCCATCAGCAACAATAGAAACACAATAGACTCGTTTCATCACAATGTTTGTATTCCATCAGCAACAATAGAAACACAATAGACTCGTTTCATCACAATGTTTGTATTCCATCAGCAACAATAGAAACACAATAGACTCGTTTCATCACAATGTTTTTATTCCATCAGCAACAATATAAACACAATAGACTCGTTTCATCACAATGTTTGTATTCCATCAGCAACAATAGAAACACAATAGACTCGTTTCATCACAATGTTTTTATTCCATCAGCAACAATAGAAACACAATAGACTCGTTTCATCACAATGTTTTTATTCCATCAGCAACAATAGAAACACAATAGACTCGTTTCATCACAATGTTTGTATTCCATCAGCAACAATAGAAATACAATAGACACCGAGACTCGTTTCATCACAATGTTTGTATTCCATCAGCAACAATAGAAACACAATAGACTCGTTTCATCACAATGTTTTTATTCCATCAGCAACAATAGAAACACAATAGACTCGTTTCATCACAATGTTTGTATTCCATCAGCAACAATAGAAACACAATAGACTCGTTTCATCACAATGTTTTTATTCCATCAGCAACAATAGAAACACAATAGACTCGTTTCATCACAATGTTTGTATTCCATCAGCAACAATAGAAATACAATAGACACCGAGACTCGTTTCATCACAATGTTTGTATTCCATCAGCAACAATAGAAACACAATAGACTCGTTTCATCACAATGTTTTTATTCCATCAGCAACAATAGAAACACAACAGACTCGTTTCATCACAATGTTTTTATTCCATCAGCAACAATAGAAACACAATAGACTCGTTTCATCACAATGTTTTTATTCCATCAGCAACAATAGAAACACAACAGACTCGTTTCATCACAATGTTTGTATTCCATCAGCAACAATAGAAATACAATAGACACCGAGACTCGTTTCATCACAATGTTTGTATTCCATCAGCAACAATATAAACACAATAGACTCGTTTCATCACAATGTTTGTATTCCATCAGCAACAATAGAAACAAAATAGACTCGTTTCATCACAATGTTTGTATTCCATCAGCAACAATAGAAACACAATAGACTCGTTTCATCACAATGTTTGTATTCCATCAGCAACAATAGAAACACAAGAGACTCGTTTCATCACAATGTTTGTATTCCATCAGCAACAATAGAAACACAATAGACTCGTTTCATCACAATGTTTGTATTCCATCAGCAACAATAGAAACACAATAGACACGTTTCATCACAATGTTTTTATTCCATCAGCAACAATAGAAACACAATAGACTCGTTTCATCACAATGTTTGTATTCCATCAGCAACAATAGAAACACAATAGACTCGTTTCATCACAATGTTTGTATTCCATCAGCAACAATAGAAACACAATAGACTCGTTTCATCACAATGTTTTTATTCCATCAGCAACAATAGAAACACAATAGACACGAGACTCGTTTCATCACAATGTTTGTATTCCATCAGCAACAATAGAAACACAATAGACTCGTTTCATCACAATGTTTGTATTCCATCAGCAACAATAGAAACACAATAGACTCGTTTCATCACAATGTTTAAATTCCATCAGCAACAATAGAAACACAATAGACTCGTTTCATCACAATGTTTTTATTCCATCAGCAACAATAGAAACACAATAGACTCGTTTCATCACAATGTTTGTATTCCATCAGCAACAACAGAAACACAATAGACTCGTTTCATCACAATGTTTTTATTCCATCAGCAACAATAGAAACACAATAGACTCGTTTCATCACAATGTTTTTATTCCATCAGCAACAATAGAAACACAATAGACACGAGACTCGTTTCATCACAATGTTTGTATTCCATCAGCAACAATAGAAACACAATAGACTCGTTTCATCACAATGTTTGTATTCCATCAGCAACAATAGAAACACAATAGACTCGTTTCATCACAATGTTTTTATTCCATCAGCAACAATAGAAACACAATAGACTCGTTTCATCACAATGTTTGTATTCCATCAGCAACAATAGAAACACAATAGACTTGTTTCATCACAATGTTTTTATTCCATCAGCAACAATAGAAACACAATAGACTCGTTTCATCACAATGTTTTTATTCCATCAGCAACAATAGAAACACAATAGAAACACAATAGACACGAGACTCGTTTCATCACAATGTTTGTATTCCATCAGCAACAATAGAAACACAACAGACTCGTTTCATCACAATGTTTGTATTCCATCAGCAACAATAGAAACACAATAGACTCGTTTCATCACAATGTTTGTATTCCATCAGCAACAATAGAAACACAATAGACTCGTTTCATCACAATGTTTGTATTCCATCAGCAACAATAGAAACACAATAGACTCGTTTCATCACAATGTTTGTATTCCATCAGCAACAATAGAAACACAATAGACTCGTTTCATCACAATGTTTGTATTCCATCAGCAACAATAGAAACACAATAGACTCGTTTCATCACAATGTTTTTATTCCATCAGCAACAATAGAAACACAATAGACTCGTTTCATCACAATGTTTTTATTCCATCAGCAACAATAGAAACACAATACACACGAGACTCGTTTCATCACAATGTTTGTATTCCATCAGCAACAATAGAAACACAATAGACTCGTTTCATCACAATGTTTGTATTCCATCAGCAACAATAGAAACACAATAGACTCGTTTCATCACAATGTTTGTATTCCATCAGCAACAATAGAAACACAATAGACTCGTTTCATCACAATGTTTTTATTCCATCAGCAACAATAGAAACACAATAGACTTGTTTCATCACAATGTTTGTATTCCATCAGCAACAATAGAAACACAATAGACTCGTTTCATCACAATGTTTGTATTCCATCAGCAACAATAGAAACACAATAGACTCGTTTCATCACAATGTTTTTATTCCATCAGCAACAATAGAAACACAATAGACTCGTTTCATCACAATGTTTTTATTCCATCAGCAACAATAGAAACACAATAGACACGAGACTCGTTTCATCACAATGTTTGTATTCCATCAGCAACAATAGAAACACAATAGACACGAGACTCGTTTCATCACAATGTTTGTATTCCATCAGCAACAATAGAAACACAATAGACTCGTTTCATCACAATGTTTTTATTCCATCAGCAACAATAGAAACACAATAGACTCGTTTCATCACAATGTTTGTATTCCATCAGCAACAATAGAAACACAAAAGACTTGTTTCATCACAATGTTTTTATTCCATCAGCAACAATAGAAACACAATAGACTCGTTTCATCACAATGTTTTTATTCCATCAGCAACAATAGAAACACAATAGACACGAGACTCGTTTCATCACAATGTTTGTATTCCATCAGCAACAATAGAAACACAATAGACACGAGACTCGTTTCATCACAATGTTTGTATTCCATCAGCAACAATAGAAACACAATAGACTCGTTTCATCACAATGTTTGTATTCCATCAGCAACAATAGAAACACAATAGACTCGTTTCATCACAATGTTTTTATTCCATCAGCAACAATAGAAACACAATAGACTCGTTTCATCACAATGTTTGTATTCCATCAGCAACAATAGAAACACAATAGACTCGTTTCATCACAATGTTTTTATTCCATCAGCAACAATAGAAACACAACAGACTCGTTTCATCACAATGTTTTTATTCCATCAGCAACAATAGAAACACAATAGACACGAGACTCGTTTCATCACAATGTTTGTATTCCATCAGCAACAATAGAAACACAATAGACTAGTTTCATCACAATGTTTTATTCCATCAGCAACAATAGAAACACAATAGACTCGTTTCATCACAATGTTTGTATTCCATCAGCAACAATAGAAACACAATAGACTCGTTTCATCACAATGTTTTTATTCCATCAGCAACAATAGAAACACAATAGACTTGTTTCATCACAATGTTTTTATTCCATCAGCAACAATAGAAACACAATAGACACAATAGACTCGTTTCATCACAATGTTTGTATTCCATCAGCAACAATAGAAACACAATAGACTCGTTTCATCACAATGTTTGTATTCCATCAGCAACAATAGAAACACAATAGACTCGTTTCATCACAATGTTTTTATTCCATCAGCAACAATAGAAACACAATAGATTCGTTTCATCACAATGTTTGTATTCCATCAGCAACAATAGAAACACAATAGACTCGTTTCATCACAATGTTTTTATTCCATCAGCAGCAATAGAAACACAATAGACTCGTTTCATCACAATGTTTGTATTCCATCAGCAACAATAGAAACACAATAGACTCGTTTCATCACAATGTTTTTATTCCATCAGCAACAATAGAAACACAATAGACTCGTTTCATCACAATGTTTGTATTCCATCAGCATCAATAGAAACACAATAGACTCGTTTCATCACAATGTTTGTGTTCCATCAGCAACAATAGAAACACAATAGACTCGTTTCATCACAATGTTTTTATTCCATCAGCAACAATAGAAACACAATAGACTCGTTTCATCACAATGTTTGTATTCCATCAGCAACAATAGAAACACAATAGACTCGTTTCAACACAATGTTTTTATTCCATCAGCAACAATAGAAACACAATAGACTTGTTTCATCACAATGTTTTTATTCCATCAGCAACAATAGAAACACAATAGACACGAGACTCGTTTCATCACAATGTTTGTATTCCATCAGCAACAATAGAAACACAATGGACACGAGACTTGTTTCATCACAATGTTTGTATTCCATCAGCAACAATAGAAACACAATAGACTAGTTTCATCACAATGTTTGTATTCCATCAGCAACAATAGAAACACAATAGACTTGTTTCATCACAATGTTTTTATTCCATCAGCAACAATAGAAACACAATAGACTCGTTTCATCACAATGTTTTTATTCCATCAGCAACAATAGAAACACAATAGACTCATTTCATCACAATGTTTTTATTCCATCAGCAACAATAGAAACACAATAGACACGAGACTCGTTTCATCACAATGTTTGTATTCCATCAGCAACAATAGAAACACAATAGACTCGTTTCATCACAATGTTTGTATTCCATCAGCAACAATAGAAACACAATAGACTCGTTTCATCACAATGTTTTTATTCCATCAGCAACAATAGAAACACAATAGACTCGTTTCATCACAATGTTTTTATTCCATCAGCAACAATAGAAACACAATAGACACAAGACTTGTTTCATCACAATGTTTGTATTCCATCAGCAACAATAGAAACACAATAGACTCGTTTCATCACAATGTTTGTATTCCATCAGCAACAATAGAAACACAATAGACTCGTTTCATCGCAATGTTTTTATTCCATCAGCAACAATAGAAACACAATAGACTCGTTTCATCGCAATGTTTGTATTCCATCAGCAACAATAGAAACACAACAGACTCGTTTCATCACAATGTTTTTATTCCATCAGCAACAATAGAAACACAATAGACTCGTTTCGTCACAATGTTTTTATTCCATCAGCAACAATAGAAACACAATAGACTCGTTTCATCACAATGTTTGTATTCCATCAGCAACAACAGAAACACAATAGACTCGTTTCATCACAATGTTTTTATTCCATCAGCAACAATAGAAACACAACAGACTCGTTTCATCACAATGTTTTTATTCCATCAGCAACAATAGAAACACAATAGACACGAGACTCGTTTCATCACAATGTTTGTATTCCATCAGCAACAATAGAAACACAATAGACTCGTTTCATCACAATGTTTGTATTCCATCAGCAACAATAGAAACACAATAGACTCGTTTCATCACAATGTTTGTATTCCATCAGCAACAATAGAAACACAATAGACTCGTTTCATCACAATGTTTGTATTCCATCAGCAACAATAGAAATACAATAGACACCGAGACTCGTTTCATCACAATGTTTGTATTCCATCAGCAACAATAGAAACACAATAGACTCGTTTCATCACAATGTTTTTATTCCATCAGCAACAATAGAAACACAATAGACTCGTTTCATCAAAATGTTTGTATTCCATCAGCAACAATAGAAACACAATAGACTCGTTTCATCACAATGTTTGTATTCCATCAGCAACAATAGAAACACAATAGACTCGTTTCATCACAATGTTTGTATTCCATCAGCAACAATAGAAACACAATAGACTCGTTTCATCACAATGTTTGTATTCCATCAGCAACAATAGAAACACAATAGACTTGTTTCATCACAATGTTTTTATTCCATCAGCAACAATAGAAACACAATAGACTCGTTTCATCACAATGTTTTTATTCCATCAGCAACAATAGAAACACAATAGACTCGTTTCATCACAATGTTTTTATTCCATCAGCAACAATAGAAACACAATAGACTCGTTTCATCACAGTGTTTGTATTCCATCAGCAACAATAGAAACACAATAGACTCGTTTCATCACAATGTTTGTATTCCATCAGCAACAATAGAAACACAATAGACTCATTTCATCACAATGTTTGTATTCCATCAGCAACAATAGAAACACAATAGACTCGTTTCATCACAATGTTTGTATTCCATCAGCAACAATAGAAACACAATAGACTCGTTTCATCACAATGTTTGTATTCCATCAGCAACAATAGAAACACAATAGACTCGTTTCATCACAATGTTTTTATTCCATCAGCAACAATAGAAACACAATAGACTCGTTTCATCACAATGTTTTTATTCCATCAGCAACAATAGAAACACAATAGACTCGTTTCATCACAATGTTTGTATTCCATCAGCAACAATAGAAACACAATAGACTCGTTTCATCACAATGTTTCTATTCCATCAGCAACAATAGAAACACAATAGACTCGTTTCATCACAATGTTTGTATTCCATCAGCAACAATAGAAATACAATAGACACCGAGACTCGTTTCATCACAATGTTTGTATTCCATCAGCAACAATAGAAACACAATAGACTCGTTTCATCACAATGTTTTTATTCCATCAGCAACAATAGAAACACAATAGACTCGTTTCATCAAAATGTTTGTATTCCATCAGCAACAATAGAAACACAATAGACTCGTTTCATCACAATGTTTGTATTCCATCAGCAACAATAGAAACACAATAGACTCGTTTCATCACAATGTTTGTATTCCATCAGCAACAATAGAAACACAATAGACTCGTTTCATCACAATGTTTGTATTCCATCAGCAACAATAGAAACACAATAGACTTGTTTCATCACAATGTTTTTATTCCATCAGCAACAATAGAAACACAATAGACTCGTTTCATCACAATGTTTTTATTCCATCAGCAACAATAGAAACACAATAGACTCGTTTCATCACAATGTTTTTATTCCATCAGCAACAATAGAAACACAATAGACTCGTTTCATCACAGTGTTTGTATTCCATCAGCAACAATAGAAACACAATAGACTCGTTTCATCACAATGTTTGTATTCCATCAGCAACAATAGAAACACAATAGACTCATTTCATCACAATGTTTGTATTCCATCAGCAACAATAGAAACACAATAGACTCGTTTCATCACAATGTTTGTATTCCATCAGCAACAATAGAAACACAATAGACTCGTTTCATCACAATGTTTGTATTCCATCAGCAACAATAGAAACACAATAGACTCGTTTCATCACAATGTTTTTATTCCATCAGCAACAATAGAAACACAATAGACTCGTTTCATCACAATGTTTTTATTCCATCAGCAACAATAGAAACACAATAGACTCGTTTCATCACAATGTTTGTATTCCATCAGCAACAATAGAAACACAATAGACTCGTTTCATCACAATGTTTCTATTCCATCAGCAACAATAGAAACACAATAGACTCGTTTCATCACAATGTTTTTAAGCCTAACCCTATATATAGAGACTTGTGTATATATATATATTTATTAGTGCTGGGCAAGTTTAACGCGTTGTTATTGCGTTGACACGTTCATTAATTAACAGCGACAATTATTTTATTGCGCGTTGACACAGTTTTTTTTTGTTATTAAACGGATATTTCTAACACAAGAACCGGCCGGCAGCGAGCGTAGAACAGCTGTTTGTGTGGCGTCTCTTCCTGTTTCCTTCACCTACATTGCCCTGGGTCCTAAGTCCCTCCATGTACAGCTTCTTATCACCCTCTATGTACCAACGTACATTTATAACAAATACCACACATTAGGGGTGTCACGGATCACAAACCTCACGGTTCGGTTCGGATCACGGTTCAGGAGACACGGTTCGGATCATTTTTCGGATCAACAAAGAAAAGGGGAGGAGACAAATATAACTTTGCTTTCCATTTATTAATTAAAGAACCTCAAGAACACTTAAAGCAAAGAACTTTGGCCTATAGTCTTACATGAAAACAAAAATATTGAATATGTCCAATTTGAAACAAAATGAAATAAATTAATAAAAATAAAACATTCAAGAATTCTGTTAAGTTTAAGTGCAACATGAGGTATGTTGATATCCTCGTCCTTTCATCAACACTGAAAGAAAGAAACAGCCAGTGAGCTAGCCTCCACTGTTTACACTGAACTGAACTGCTCGGCAACAACTTGGGTCTGTGTTTACTTCCTGTCAGGTTATGCCATTCAAATACACAATAATGTTACATTACTGTGACATTACTTTCAAAAAGATGAGAATATCTCCATTGTCTGGGGAGAGGGTCGACCTTTCTGTGGTGACTGGAATATTATTGGGCCTGTCGAGCTTCACTCTGATGCTTCTGTCAGCACCTGAACCAGGTGTGTGTGTGTGTGACTCTCACAGAGGGGGCGTGTCTACAGCACCTGAACCAGGTGTGTGTGTGTGTGACTCTCACAGAGGGGGCGTGTCTACAGCGCCGGACTAAGAATCACTCTACCGTGGTGAAAGCGGTCTCTACAGTCTTTTCCTTCGCATAGAGGTCTGGAACAGCTTCATACTGAAGTGGGTGCGTGAGTGGACTTCGTAGCGTGGCTCAAGCATTTTAACCAGATTTAGAAATCCTTTGTTTTCCACACCGGAGTGTCTCCGTCGCTGACAGACGGGATGGTGTCTCTTCATGTGTGGACATGCCGATGCTTTGCCGTTGTCGTGTCTCTCTTTAAATAACGCCTACATACCGTGACGGTTTCGTCCACCGCCCTCATCCGTCATTATACGTTACAGGGAAGACAAAATGTTCCCAAACTTGCGACTTAAATGACGCCGCGGCTTCTGACGTTCCTCCGCTCGCCATGACTTCACCGTTAAATGCTTCTAAGCTGCTCCGTTCACTGAACACACTCCTGCTGTATATGTGTTCACTGACACTCTGCACTGATATTCGGGGACTTGTTACATGAAAAGGAACAGCAGCAGTAGAACTTTATTACACACTATGATGATTACACAAAAATAAAAAAATACTCGATTGATCCGCGGATCACGAGTGATCCGAACCGTGAGGGCTGATCCGAACGGATCACGGATCGATCCGATCGATCCGTGATCCGTGACACCACTACCACACATATTACGGTCATCAGCATTATTATGTGTCTGACCTAAATACCAAAGAAAAGAAAAACATAAATGATTCATTTCAGTGATTGTTTTGGTGTTTTTAAAGTGTTTTGTGTGTAATATGTATAATAAGCATCATTTAGTATCACTACTGAGAATCTAACAAACATAACAACATGACGTAGATAGGTTACAGTTTTCAAGAAGTATATTTAAATATCATCTCTTCCACATGAAGATAAAGTTGAGAACACTGGCTGAATATCTCTGATCAGAATCATTATAACTGTGTTATAACTGCTGCTGTGTAAAGGGAACACTGCTGCTAACAACAACCTGATGTGTTTAAAGTGTTTACACACAATGTTATTCACCTTTAGTTCATAGAGCAGCACTTTAAAATACAAGTGCACAATACACTACTTATGAATTTATTATTGAGTTTTGCGCATAACAATGAGATTAATCGCAGAAAAATCATGCGATTAATCGCGATTAAACATTATAATCGTTGCCCAGCACTAGTGTATATATATAAGTAGTATATATAACTAACCCTCTAACCCAGATAGTTAGTTACTTGACCTCGGTTGTGGTTCCAGAAGTGTTCCTCAGGGTTAGATGGATCCTCAGTGACCAAGTCTGGTTTGAAATCATGAGCTCAGGAACAGTAACTGGGTTAACTGGACCAACTGGACCAACTGGACTAACTTGATTAACTGGACTAACTGGGTTAACAGGACTAACTGGGTTAACTGGACTAACTGGACTAACTGGACTAACTGGGTTAACTGGACTAACTGGACTAACTCCCCTTGTGCCCGTGCCCCCTCTGACCTCCACCAGGAGGCCACGTCCCCTCCCAAACCTAACCCTGGATTAACTGGACTAACCCTAACCCTGGATTGTTGAAAGGAGAGTAAATATAATCTGGAGCCTTAAACGTAATCAATAAAATGTAAAACGATCTGCTGTATCGTTTGTTTATGGATCGTCTGAAAAACTTCTCAAATGTGACATTTTTCTGCTTTTCTTTTCTTTTTCATGAGAATAGACGATTGTCTTTGGCATGGTTTAAAGATGATATATGAACATATAGTAGAAATAAAAGCAGATATTATTCCTCTGACATGTAGATATTCAGTGAACGCTGTTCTGACAGAAGCTAAATGAACAGATAAATATAAATATTTAAATATGAATATTAAGACCAGCAGGAAGCTGCTGACTCATCCGTTTAACAAAGATTAAAACTGTTTAAATACCAGAATAAAGGACACAGGTACAAATGTACAGTGATGAGCACTGAGAATATTATTAGTAATTGTAAAATAAATAAAATAATTTAGCTGTTTCTTTATTTACAGACAATCAAACATGCAGTAAAAGACAGAGCTCTTCCACCAAATATGATTTGTCTCATAATAATATTTATTGTAAAGTATCAGCTGTCTTTATATTGATTAGTTTAAGTCAGACAGACAGATACAATTTCTGCTTCCTGCTCCTCAGAGGATAAACCCTTTGTGTTTTAATGACGTTCAAATGTTATGAAATAATGAAATTAAAAAGCAGATGATTGGTTATTAACCCTTTGAACTTGGTGCCCAATGTTATTTAAACCCTCATAACGTTTGGTAAAATCTTGTTTATACCTTCAGCTGCAACAATCTGTTAAAAAAAACAAAATATCAACTTTCAAATTAAAAACATGTTCTGTTGATCTGTTGAATAGTATTTACAGAAATATAAACTCTCCTGTTTAAGAAACATTGAACTGCAAACTATCCTTGAGGCTTCTTTACAGTAAAAAATATATCATGTAATAATATATTTCATCAGTATTTTAAGCGTCACGTTCTCTGTTCTCTTTTATTTTGACGGCGTTTCCTGTGTTTCAGGGGAAGCCGTACGTGTTCGATAAAGTTCTTCCTCCGAACACCGAACAGGTTCAGGTCTACGACACCTGCGCCAGACAGATCGTTAAAGGTCAGTTCACCTGGTTATCAAGCCTTTATATATCTATACCATAATACATGTGTACATGTGTGTGTATATATATACACACATACACACTGTGTGTGTGTGTGTGTTTCAGATGTGCTGGGAGGTTACAACGGGACCATCTTTGCTTACGGTCAGACGGCATCAGGAAAGACTCACACCATGGAGGTCAGTCTGATATCGATATATCAATATACTGTATATACGTGTGTATATATATATATATATATATATATATATACGTGTATATATATATATATATATATACACGTGTGTATATATATATATATATACGTATATATATATATATATATATATACGTATATATATATATATATATATACGTATATATATATATATATATACACGTATATATACTCTTATAGGGAGTGAGGGATGAGGAGGTAAGGAAACATGAGAACACCGGGGTAGGGAGTGAGGGATGAGGAGGTAAGGAAACATGAGAACACCAGGGTAGGGAGTGAGGGATGAGGAGGTAAGGAGACATGAGAACACCAGAGTAGGGAGTGAGGGATGAGGAGGTAAGGAGACATGAGAACACCAGGACACACATGGAGAACTCTGTCAAGCTACATATCAGGCAAAGTGAACATCTTTTCTTCTACATATTGTCCTCATTCTCAGGTGTGTGTGTGTTTTGTATATTCTTTTATGTTATATTATTTTTCAGGGGAGTCTGCACGACCCTCGTTTGATGGGAATCATCCCTCGTATCTCCAGAGACATCTTTGATCACATCTACTCTATGGACGAAAACCTGGAGTTTCACATCAAGGTGATGATGTCATCTGTACATCATCAAACCAAAACCACAAAACATGATGTATTCAAACACTTTATTGTTTAAATTCATACGGTCTGATATAGATTTGTCCCGCAGTAAACTGCAATCAAAATAAATATGATAAATAAGTCAATATCAACATAAACACATGACGTCACATTGACATTTTACAAACAAAAAATGATTAGATATCATTAATGTGTTTCATCTCTGCTTTAAGAAATTAATTCACACACTAAATATTTCAAACATTCTTTCTGGAGCGTCTCTTTTATTGCTCTCATTGAGGTTATTTAGGTATTTACATCAGAATTTGTGTTAAAAAGTCAAATCTGATCTGTGATCAGATCCCGCAGATACTCAGCATTATAAACCAGTGATGCGTTCACTGACCCGCTGCTCTCATATATGTTCACTGCTGCTCTGCACTTCTCCAAGCAGGTATAAATACCATGTAACATACAATACTCTGAGTACTCTGAGTTGTAATATTAGTATTTGTAAGAGCCATATGAGGCTTAGTAAGATGTCTTAAGTGATTTGTGTAACAAACATGTGGAAATGCTCCTTTAGTTGCATCACAGCCCTCAGTTGAGATTATTCAGTCTGCGGAGCAACACAGTTTTTTGACCGTTGTGCTAACGCTGTGAGCAAAGAATGTATCTTGTAACTTTATTTTGTTAAGTAAACCTTTTTTAAATGAAGCTACTGCATTATCATTTTATTTAGCATATGTATGTTTCTACATAATAAAACATGTCTCTTTTCTCTGCAGGTCTCTTATTTTGAAATCTATCTGGATAAAATCAGAGACTTACTGGATGGTGATGATAATATTTAAATCTATATTTTTAAACACAAACAATATTGATGAATGAAATTCAGGTACTGACTGATGTGATTCATGTTTCAGTGTCAAAGACAAACCTGTCGGTCCACGAGGACAAAAACAGGGTTCCTTTTGTGAAGGTATCTTTACTTCCTATAGTACCAGCACTACAGTATAGGCGCTGCAGCATCAGTACTAACATAACACATTTTGCTGATGTGTATTTTCTTTCAGGGATGCACGGAGCGTTTTGTTTCTAGTCCTGATGAAGTGATGGACGTCATCGACGAGGGAAAAGCCAACCGACACGTCGCCGTCACCAGTGAGTCTGTACTTCTACTACTAGTAGTACTACTTCTACTACTACATTACATTACAGACATTTAGCAGACACTTTTATCCAAAGCGACTTACAATTCAGATTCTATCTATACACCATAGGCACAGCTACAGGAGAAATTTGGGGTGAAGTGTCTTGCTCAAGGACACATTGACATGCGACTAGCGGAGCCGGGGATCGAACCACCGATCCTCTGATTGAAGGACGGCCCTGCTCTCCACTTATCCACAGTCAACTGCAGTACTACTACTACCACTACTAGTACTATTACTTCTACTACTATTACAACTACTGCCACTGCTACTACTACCACTACTACTACTACTATTACTACTAATACTACTACTACGGTACTATTACTACTGCCACTACTATTACTATTACTACTACTACTACTACCACTACTACTACTACTGCCACTACTATTACTACTACTGTTACTACTACTACTACTATTACTACTAATACTACTACGGTACTATTACTACTGCCACTACTATTACTATTACTACTACTACTACTACTACTACCACTACTACTACTACTGCCACTACTATTACTACTACTGTTAACTACTACTACTACTACTACTGTTACTACTACTACTACTATTACTACTGCCACTACTATTACTACTACTACTACTACTGCCACTACTATTACTACTACTACTAATATTATTACTACTACTACTACTACTGCCACTACTATTACTACTACTACTACTATTATTATTACTACTACTACTACTACTACTGCCACTACTATTACTACTACTACTACTACTGCCACTACTATTACTACTACTACTGCCACTACTATTACTACTACTATAACATATTTACTACAGATATATATAGATTTATAATGTATTTACTATGAACATATGGGTATTCATAACGTATTTCCTATGGTGGTCCTGTGTTAGTACATTGATGTACTTCCTGCGGAGGTCCTGTGTTAGTACTATGATGTACTTCCTGCGGAGGTCCTGTATTAGTACTATGATGTACTTCCTGCGGAGGTGCTGTATTAGTACTGTGCTGTACTTCCTGCGGTGGTCCTGTGTTAGTACTATGATGTACTTCCTGCGGAGGTCCTGTATTAGTACTATGATGTACTTCCTGCGGTGGTCCTGTGTTAGTACTATGATGTACTTCCTGTGGAGGTCCTGTATTAGTACTATGCTGTACTTCCTGCGGTGGTCCTGTGTTAGTACTATGATGTACTTCCTGCGGAGGTGCTGTATTAGTACTATGCTGTACTTCCTGCGGTGGTCCTGTGTTAGTACTATGATGTACTTCCTGCGGAGGTCCTGTATTAGTACTATGCTGTACTTCCTGCGGTGGTCCTGTGTTCGTACTTTTATGTACTTCCTGCGGTGGACGTGCTGTAGTACTATGCTGTACTTTCTTCTGTTCCTCCTGCAGACATGAACGAGCACAGCTCTCGCAGTCACAGTATTTTTCTGATCAACATCAAGCAGGAGAACATGGAGACGGAGCTCAAGCTGTCGGGGAAACTCTACCTGGTGGACCTTGCAGGCAGCGAGAAGGTCACAATGCTTCACCACACTCACTTTATTGATTTATTGATTATTATTGAGTTATTGATCTGAGCTAAATATATCCACTAATAAGATATGTAACTGAAAATGGAGCAGTAATCAATAACACACAATATGTGATTATCATTGATGACATCATTACACAGATGAGTTTCTTATATATATATATATATATATATATATATATATATATATATTATATATATATTATATATCAGTGGTGGGTCGTCACAGCCTGCAAGCCCTTCTCTGCTGGCCCTGACAGAATCACAAAATTATAGCTATTTTATAATTTAATAGTTTTTCATAAATACACTACATGTATTATAATATTGTTCCCATTATCTCATGTTCTCATTGCACAGCTCCTGTCTTCCTCAGTTGCTCTGCTTCCAGTGCAGCTTGTTTTAAGTAGAGCTTTTATCCAATCAGATCTCAGCTCTGTGTCTCTAGGTAGAACAGAGGCCTGCAGACTCACAAGTGCATCATGTGCACTTTAAGTGAATGGGGACGATATTGTTGATTGTCATAGTGTTCAACCAATCAGATCTTTAGTTTGACATGGTGGGCGTATTCTTTGACGTGTCAGAGCTGCTAGCTGGCCTACAAGTACGTGATTGGTCAGTGGGCTAGCGTGACGTGTTGGGCGGTGACAATCCCAAAATCTGCTCCTCTGTGAGCGGACATCTTCAGCCTCAAATCATTAAAACGTATTCAAGAAATACAACTGGGGAGACTCGACTGTCTTCACTGGCGTCCATGAATGGAGAAGAACTTCTTACTGGAACTAAAACACACGGATGTACTGAACAAGGTGAGATTAAACTCTTTATTAACAAAGAAAGGAGGATGGACTTTGTCTTTAAATAGTGAACAGCAGCTCTGGTAAGTTAAATGTGTTTGTTTTTACATCTGCAGCAGCTTTAATATGCTTGTTTATATGTTATTATTTGTACAACTTGTTGTTATGAAGATGGATTGTTTGGTTTTATATGTGATAGGAACTATTGTTACGTCCAGTGTTGCTCTGGGGACATATTTAGCTGGGGCCAGTGTTGCCAAGTTGCCGACTTTCTAAACCCTCATGGAGACTTTTTTTTGTCAAAATCTACTAGTGACAAATCTGGAGTCTTGTTGTGTTGACGGAGACTTGTTGTGTTGACGGAGACTTGTTGTGTTGACGGAGACTTGTTGTGTTGACGGAGACTTGTTGTGTTGATGGAGTCTTGTTGTGTTGATGGAGACTTGTTGTGTTGATGGAGTCTTGTTGTGTTGATGGAGACTTGTTGTGTTGATGGAGTCTTGTTGTGTTGATGGAGACTTGTTGTGTTGATGGAGACTTGTTGTGTTGACGGAGACTTGTTGTGTTGATGGAGACTTGTTGTGTTGATGGAGACTTGTTGTGTTGATGGAGACTTGTCTGGTGTTGTGACTCTGACGTTGAAGCTCGTATGTTCTGCACTGTGGTGAACGAGCAGCGGTGCTGCCGTGAGCCCCAAAGCTCTCACAGGTCAGTCTCACAGCAGCCTCTGACAGCAGTCAGAGAGGAGACACAGTCTCTGCGTATTCTCTGCAGTTAGTGTATTTGTAGGTGTTGAGCTTCATTTTTACACGAAACAAATAATAACCGTAGCTGTGGCGTCATAATGAGGTGTTTCAGCTGCAGGACAGCAGTGAAGGCCCAGGTATAAAATGCACGGCCCGCCACTGATATATATATATATGAAAATGGAGCAGTATATATATATATATATATATATATATATATATATATATACCTGTATCTGATGATAATACTGGTGATGAATACCATGGTCATTTTGTTCAGGTGAGTAAAACGGGAGCAGAAGGTTCCGTGTTGGACGAAGCCAAGAACATCAACAAGTCTCTTTCTGCTCTGGGGAACGTCATCGCTGCTCTGAGTGAAGGAACAGTGAGTCTTCACTTGTTCTAATGGAACCTGAAACACTTCGTCTTTCGTAAAAGTAACTTCAGACCTCAGTCATGTAACCTTCATGTCGTGTGCTGATAGAAAACTCACGTCCCGTACCGAGACAGTAAGATGACCCGGATCCTGCAGGACTCTCTGGGAGGAAACTGTCGAACCACCATCATCATCTGCTGCTCTCCTTCTGTTTACAACGAGGCTGAAACCAAGTCCACCCTCATGTTCGGACAGAGGTACAGGACCACATCACTCACATGTTCAGATGGAGTCTCATTGTAAAGCTGGTATCAGTCCATTTATTATCAACTATGGGCATTCGTTCTCCCTGCAGGATGAACGCTAATGATGCTGGTCTCTGATCTTTACTCTGCTCTGTATATCTTAAAGACAGATTCAAGTTTACTTTATAGTTTTAAAAGCACACTTTTTTGGTTGTAAACAAGTTGCCATCACTGCAATAACTTTACTTCTTTTTGACGGAAATCTGCAGAATGTGTTACATGTTAAAGATATAATCAGTCAGTTCATGGTCCTCTCCTGAAGTCATCATTGTAGCGTACAGCAACAGGATAGTCGTGGTTAGTACCAGTATGCTGAATGGTACTTTTGTGTACACAAATCTTTTGTTTTGTTTCTAGTATCCTTTCTAATATAGTACACACAGCACAGGAAACACATGAAGTACACTGCAGTGTGAAGGGACATGTAATGGACCAGTTAATATGTGGATGGTTGACAGAGTTTATTTTGGAAGCATCATGCATAGCTGTCATTGGGGTGTTTAGCAAAGACTAAAGGATCTCTCAGGTTGGAATGAAGTACAGATTTCAACTTCTTGCCTTTGACTTTTTCTCTTAGTGCTTGATGACTCGGTTATGAATCACCCTTCATCTCCATCATATCTCACAACACCTCTTAACATCCATCCACCACCTGTTATCTGTCAGACAAGTGAAGACACCTTCCTGTGTTGTTTTTGTGTTTGAGAGCTAAAACCATAAAGAACACAGTGTCTGTGAACCTGGAGCTGACAGCTGAAGAGTGGAAGAAGAAGTACGAGAAAGAGAAGGAGAAGAACAGGAGTCTGAACGTCATGTTACAAAAACAGGAGAACGAGCTGAAACGCTGGAGGAAAGGTAAACAGTAGAAGTGTTGAGTTACAAAGTTCTTCCACCAATGTGAGCTTGCATGAGTTTAATTGGTCAAAGCAGCACTTTGTTCCAACAGTGGTCCCATTGCAATGAATGAGGGGGTCTGAACCTTACACCCTGGTCAAAACTAGAGTCATGAGCCTGGAGATGGGAGGTGTGTTCAGCTCTGATTGGACAGTACTTTTCTGCACTCCTAACTTCTCCAGGTGAGTCTGTACCTGTGGAGGAGCAGCTGAGCAGCAGAAACAAGAAAAGCAGCAGTGAAGCAACAGCAGTGATGGACAGCTTAGCCCCGCCCCCTGTCCCTCTGTTAGATGAACAGAAGACTCAGTACGAGACGCTCATCACCGACCTGTACCACCAGCTGGACGACAAGGTGAGTCCTACCTGTACTACCATCTTGGACCCTTTTGTTCTGTTTAAGTCTGTGATTAAAAATCAGCTGACTCATGTTTTAGGATGATGAGATTAACCATCACAGTCAGACGGCCGAGGAACTCAAACAGCAGCTGATTGATCAGGACGAGGTGAGTCTCATTGAGCGTTTCAACCTCTGCTCTATAAATCTCCATAGTGCTATATCTATCAATGTAAACATCTACCTCCTCATAATCCGATCATTCAGCTGTTGATGTCGAGCCGCCAGGACTATGAGCGTGTGCAGGTGGAGCTGTCGCGGCTGCACAGGGATAGTGACTCGGCCAAAGAGGAGGTGAAGGAGGTGCTGCAGGCGCTGGAGGAGCTTGCCGTCAACTACGACCACAAGAGCCAAGAAGTGGAGACCAAGAACCGCTGCAACGATCAGCTGAACGAGGAGCTGTCACGCAAAACTGTGAGTCCACATGAAGAAACAAGGGTGGTAGGGTCTTTTTAGAACGTTAGGGCGACAGGCTGTTCAGATGTTAGGGTAGGATGTAGGGCAGCAGGATGTCAGTATGGTTGATTGGTAGGACGGTAGGATGGGTTAGGGTGGTAGGGTCTTTTACGGTAGGACGACAGGCTGTTCAGATGTTAGGGTAGGATGTAGGGCAGCACGATGTTAGAATGGTTGATTGGTAGGACGTTAGGGTGGTAGGGTCTTTTACGGTAGGACGGTAGGATGTTGAGATGTTAGGGTAGGATGGTAGGATAGTAGGACAGCAGGATGTTAGAATAGTTGATTTTTTTTTTTTAAGAAAAAAGAGGCCTTTTTTTAAAGAACAGAGGTAGACGGGAACAATGGGCCACTCCTTTGTGCATGAGGCACCATCTCCACCAGTGAGCTATCTGGGCGCCCTGAGCTATGTATGTTTGGGAGAGATCAGCTCTTCTTCTGGTCCTGTGTTTCAGGTGAGTCTGGAGGCGGTTCAGAGGGAGCTGGACACCCTGAACGAGGTCAGTTCTCATCATAAGAAGAGGTCAGCAGACATCCTCAGTCTGCTGCTTAGAGACCTTAGTGACATCGGCAGCGTCCTCGGTACCACCGACCTCAAAGCTGTAAGACGACAACTCTTCCTCTACTGTTTCACATATCATACTCATTTTACATGTCAGCCTGTGTGGCGTTGACTCCTGAATACTAACAGTGTGCAGGACTTCAACATTTTCTTTGTAAAAATATAAATCATCTATATATGCATGTATAGCAATGTTACTTACTTAACACGCTAAAGTTGTCTGTTTTTCACAACTTTTTACCTGATTTCTAAATGTCCAAGCCTTAACTAAACTTATCTTGTCATTTAATGGATTGGTCTGTTTAACGCTCATCATCTCTTCACCCCCGAACCCAAATGGACGCAGTGAGGTTTACTTAGGACAACACGATTACACAGCTTTGAATAAAGTGTGTCACATCAGTATCTCTCTGTCTCTTCAGATGACAGAGACAAGTGGAGTGATGGAGGACGAGTTTACTACAGCTCGTCTCTACATTAGTAAAATGAAGTCTGAGGTCAAATCTCTGGTGAACCGCAGCAAACAGCTGGAGGTCAACCTGACGGAGAACATCTGCAGGATGGAGGCTGATGAGAAGGAGCTCAACACCTGTCAGCTGCTTGTCTCACAGGTAATAGATTACGTTCAAAGTTCCAACCAGAGTTTGGATCAAAACACTCTGGAACCTTGGAAATGCAGAGGTTCACCTTATTGAATGGATAAATGAATGGATTATAATATTTTACGATTATTATGAGTGCATACATTTTATGCTTGTTGCAGCTCCAGGCGAAGATTGTGTCTCTGACAGATGACCTGCAGAGGGTCGAGCAGAAGAAGAGGAAGCTGGAAGAGAGTCAGGACAGTCTGATGGAGGAGGTCGCCAAACTCAACGCTCAAGGTCAGAAGTCTCCATCATGACAGGAAACACTCCTCTCTTGTTGTCTGCTAACATCAAACACTCCTCTCTTGTTGTCTGCTAACATCAAACACTCCTCTCTTGTTGTCTGCTAACATCAAACACTCCTCTCTTGTTGTCTGCTAACATCAAACACTTCTATCTTATTGTCTGCTGACATCAAACACTTCTCTCTTATTGTCTGATAACATCAAATACTTATCTCTTATTGTCTGTTAACATCAAACACTTCTCTCTTATTGTCTGCTAATATCAAACACAGTTCAACAGATGAGACACTGTTACAAATCAACACTGAGTTCAAATCTGTAAAAACAGCTTCCAATCTGTGTGTGTGTCCAGATCAAATGCATGAGGTGACGGTGATGGACAAAGAGAAAGAACACATGAGCAGACTGAAGGATGCTGTTGAGATGAAGGTAGAAATCATCAATGGCTTTCTGATCAAAGCAAAAGTACTACAAACATCTACTAATTTACAATAATGATACAAATGTTACATCACAGGGAACATTTGCATCATTCAGAACCTTCATATTCTGGAGGGAAATTAAGTGAGTTAGAGAACTGAAGTGTTCCTTTATGTAAATGAGGAGAGTTAGAGAACTGAAGTGTTCCTTCTTTATGTAAATTAAGTGAGTTAAATAACTGAAGTGTTCCTTCTTTATGTAAATTAAGTGAGTTAGAGAACTGAAGTGTTCCTTCTTTATGTAAATTAAGTGAGTTAAAGAAGGAACACTTCAGTTTTCTATGTAAATGAAGTGAGTTAAATAACTGAAGTGTTCTTTCTTTATGTACATTAAGTGAGTTAGAGAACTGAAGTGTTCCTTCTTTATGTTAATGAAGTGAGTTAAATAACTGAAGTGTTCCTTCTTTATGTAAATGAGGAGTTAGAGAACTGAAGTGTTCCTTCTTTATGTAAATGAAGTGAGTTAAATAACTGAAGTGTTCTTTCTTTATGTACATTAAGTGAGTTAGAGAACTGAAGTGTTCCTTCTTTATGTAAATGAAGTGAGTTAAATAATTGAAGTGTTCTTTCTTTATGTAAATGAGGAGTTAGAGGACTGAAGTGTTCTTTCTTTATGTAAATTGAGTTAAATAATTGAAGTGTTCGTTCTTTATGTAAATGAGGAGTTAGAGGACTGAAGTGTTCTTTCTTGATGTAAATTAAGTGAGTTAAATAATTGAAGTGTTCTTTCTTTATGTAAATGAGGAGTTAGAGAACTGAAGTGTTCCTTCTTTATGTAAATGAGGAGAGTTAGAGAACTGAAGTGTTCTTTCTTTATGTAAATGAGGAGTTAGAGAACTGAAGTGTTCTTTCTTTATGTAAATTGAGTTAAATAATTGAAGTGTTCGTTCTTTATGTAAATGAGGAGTTAGAGGACTGAAGTGTTCTTTCTTGATGTAAATTAAGTGAGTTAAATAATTGAAGTGTTCTTTCTTTATGTAAATGAGGAGTTAGAGAACTGAAGTGTTCCTTCTTTATGTAAATGAGGAGAGTTAGAGAGCTGAAGTGTTCTTTCTTTATGTAAATGAGGAGTTAGAGAACTGAAGTGTTCCTTCTTTATGTAAATTAAGTGAGTTAGAGAACTATAACTTAATGTTGTTTTGTTCTGTAGAGAACTCTGGAGGAACAGATGGAGAACCACAGAGAAGTTCATCACAAACAGCTGAGTCGGCTACGCGACGAGATTGAGCAGAAGCATAGAGACGTCGACCAACTCAAAGAGTACGTTATTGATTATAACAACCGATCATTGACTGATTATCACTATTGATCATGTCGAACATAACTGATAAGTGACTGATGTGGTTGTAATCAAAAGTAATAGTTATATTATTGTCATTGTCGCTGTCTTTTTTAAACACAGGTGTGTATGACAGCATTTGTTTTTGCACTTCATTATGATGTCATAGCCGACTCTTATTTTTAGTCACATTTAAGTCATTTGTTTTAGTCTACAAGATTTTCTCCGGGAATTTTCATCCAAATTTTTGCTGTGCTTTTTCATTTTGATGACTTTTAAGCATATAAATGCGGTGGCAGTAAGGGAGTATTAATAAATGCTGTATGTGTTAATTTAGTGGGAATCAGGCTCTGCAGCTGGAGAACCGGAAGCTTAAGTCTGATTTTGACAAACTTAAAGCTGAGGATCAGAACAAAGGCCAGAAACTTCAGAAACTGCTGTAAGTTTGTCCCATTGTGCTCAACTTAGACTCATCAAGAACTCTGCTGCTTTTGGACAAACATCCGTCTGTTAGTTTGCTTCCATACACCAGTTTTTATGCCTCTCCAAATCAATAAATCTATTTATATATTCAGTGGAAAGTGGCATGACCGTGGCTAAGTGGAGAGCAGGGCCGTCCTTCAATCAGAGGATCGGCGGTTCGATCCCCGCCTCCCCTAGTCTCATGTCAATGTGTCCTTGAGCAAGACACTGAACCTCAAATTGCTCTCGTAACTGTGCCTACGGTGTACAGATAGATAATGAATTGTAAGTCGCTTTGGATAAAAGCATCTGCTAAATGACTGTAATTAGTGTTTCCTATTGCCGGAGGTGTAAAATTTGGTGTATGGATAAAACTAAAATATTTGGATAAAATGTCAATACCATCAGTCAGGTTGTTTTATTGAACTTTGTGTGATTAAGGTTCCTGAATGAGAAGAGAGAACAAGCCAAAGAGGACCTGAAGGGTCTGGAGGAGACTGTGGTTGGTGGATTATTATTATTTTTAAAAAACATTTATTATATATTGTCTGCAGAAGTGACACATCTGAGATCAGTTGAGTTATTGTTTTTCATCCAATAGGCCAAAGAGCTGCAGATGCTGACCACCCTCCGTAAAGTCTTCATCCAAGACCTTGGCACTCGAGTCAAGAACGTAAGAAAACCAGACAGTTCCTCCAAGCATTAAATCCACCAATAACAAAATCTACAAAACTTCACAGAGAACATTATCTGAGAAAATTGGTGATTAATGAAAGTATTTAGCTTCAGAACAACCATCCAAAGTACAACCTGCAGGTTTCACCTCCTCTGCCGAAGTGTGGGTGCAGTGTTGGGGGTGATTGTGAATTAATTAACTATTAAGACAGGAGGCAGGACCATGGTTCAGGTAAAACCACGATCCATGGAAACCTGTGAGGAGAGATAGCACGAAGAGGCAAAGTTATTAATGTGCATTTGTTATGATGTGGGGTGTTTCACGGACCCAAATGCAGACTCAGACAGCAGCGTTCTATTTCAAAACCAAGGTTAGTTTATTTCTCTCAGTTAAGGGAAAAAACAGGAAAAGGACAAAGTCAATAGGAGGCGTCTCCACGCCTCCGCCCGGTTCCAAGCCGGAAAGTGGCTAATCCTGCTGGCCGACAGGAAAACTGTCAAATGTCAATACGGAAGCGCGTCCTCGCGCTCCGCTCGGATCTTAGCCGGGAAGTGGCCGGTCCGCGTCCGCGGCTGGCAGGCAGGCTGGATCGTCTGTGTGACACCCGAGGCTCGACACAGGAACGCCAAGACTACACAGTTGATCTCCGAGGAACTAACTGGAAGGCTTCTTCGTACAGGTGAAAACCCGAGGCTCGACACTATACGGCAGGCAAGTTGAAAAAACGAGAGGCAACGTTAGTAGCGGATCTTCAGAGAGTGAACAAATGGACTACTCACGGGTCGGAATACCAGGTAGGTAAACGGACGGACTGACAACTGGAATGAGAGTGACAGGAGTATTTATGTCAGCTGGAGGCGATCACAGGAGATGAGGCACAGCTGTGCCTACGGAGAGAGGCGCGGCAGTGGGCGGAACCGTGGGCGAACCGCCAGGCTTATCGGGGTGCAGGCGATGGTATGTGCGGAGTAGCTCTGGATCCATAATCCGGGAGCGAGGAACCCAGCATCGTTCCTCCACACCATACCCCACCCATTCAACGAGGTATTGGTAACCCCTACCTCGTCGGCGGACATCCAGGAGACGGTCGACTGTGTAAACCGGACCGCCTTCGATGAGTCGGGGGGGTTCGGCCGGAGGGTTCAGAGGACTGGAGTGAACGGGTTTGAGAAGAGACACATGGAAAACAGGGTGGATCCTCATGGATTGCGGGAGCTTGAGCTTGACCGTGACCGGGTTGATGACGGAGACAATGGGGAACGGGCCAATGAATCTGGGAGAGAGCTTCTTGGATTCAGTGCGTAGGGGTATGTCCTTGGTGGAAAGCCAGACCTGTTGGCCGGGAAGATAGGTGGGGGCGGGTGTGCGGCGGCGATCAGCCAGACACTTGTTTTGTTCGGAAGAACGAAGTAGGGCGGCACGAGTCTCTCTCCAGACTCTTCTGCATCGGCGCTGGTTGATTTGGACTGACGGGACGGAAATCTCGACCTCTTGGCTGGGTAGAAGGGGAGGTTGGTAGCCAATGGAGGCCTCGAAGGGGGAGCGACCTGTTGCCGTGGAGGTATGGCTGTTGTGTGCGTACTCTATCCAGGCCAAGTGACGACTCCAGGAAGATGGATTTGCCGCCGCTACACACCGGAGCATGGCTTCTAGCGCCTGGTTAAGCCTCTCGGTCTGCCCATTGGTCTGGGGGTGAAAGCCGGAGGAGAGGCTAGCAGTGGCACCGAGGCTGCGGCAGAACGCCTTCCAAACTTGGGAGGAGAACTGAGGACCCTGGTCAGAAACAATATCCATCGGGATGCCGTGGAGTCTAAAGACATGTTGAACCAACAAGTCTGCGGTCTCGTGGGCCGATGGGAGCTTGGGAAGGGGAATAAAGTGAGCTGCCTTGGAAAACCGGTCCACGATGGTAAGGATGACCGTGTTGTTCTCGGAGGGAGGAAATCCGGTGACGAAGTCCAATGCCATATGCGACCAAGGCCTGTGGGGAACAGGCAGAGGTCGTAATAGTCCAACAGGGGGTCTGTGTGAGGCCTTGTTGCGCGCACAGGTGGTACAGGCTAGGACGTACGCTCGGGTGTCATTGTCCAAGGATGGCCACCAGAAGGAGCGCCGGAGCCAGTTGATTGTACGTCTTATCACAGGGTGGCCGGAGAGTCGGGAGTCATGAGCCCATTGTAGGACCCGGGAACGGACGGAAAGGGGAACGAACAGGCGCCCAGGAGGACCACCTCCTGGGTCTGGCTGGGTCTGCTGAGCCTCCCGCACTGCAGACTCTATCGCCCAGGTGAGAACCCCTAGGACACAGGCAGGTGGAACAATCGTGCCCAGAGCTGGGTCAACCTCGTCTGGGGAAAACTGCCGAGAGAGGGCGTCGGGCTTGATGTTCTTACTCCCTGGGCGGTAGGTGATGGTGAAGTGGAAACGGGCAAAGAACAGAGCCCATCGGGCTTGGCGGGAGTTCAGTCGCCGGGCAGAATGGATGTATTCCAGATTTCGGTGGTCGGTCCACACAATGAACGGGTGGACTGACCCTTCCAACCAATGTCTCCATTCCTCCAGAGCCAGCTTGAAGGCCAGTAACTCCCGGTTGCCCACATCGTAGTTCCCCTCGGTCGGGGAAAGGCGGCCAGAGAAAAAAGCACATGGGCGGAGCTTAGAGTCAGTGGTTGAGCGCTGTGATAATACTGCTCCTACTCCGGTGTCGGAGGCGTCCACCTCGACCACGAACTGGCGGCTTTCATCTGGCTGCACTAGGATGGGGGCTGATGTGAATCGCTCCTTGAGGGCATTAAATGCTCGGTTGGCCTCGGGGGTCCAGGAAAAATCCACCTTCGAGGAGGTGAGTCTGGTTAGGGGTGACGACGTCTGACTTTAGTTCCGAATGAACCGGCGGTAGAAGTTTGCAAATCCTAGGAACTGCTGGAGCTTCTTCCGGTTAGAGGGGACCGGCCATTCGGTGACCGCTTTAACCTTTTCTGGGTCCTTCCGAATCTGACCCTCTTCAATGATGAAACCAAGAAACTGTACGGAGGTGACATGGAATTCACATTTCTCGGCTTTGATGAAGAGTTGGTTCTCCAGTAAGCGCTGACGGATCTGACGGACATGGTGGCAATGTTCCTGTAGGTTTGAGGAGTAAATCAGAATGTCGTCGATGTAGACAAACACAATCCGGTTGAGAAAATCCCTGAGCACGTCGTTCACCAAAGCCTGGAAAACGGCTGGTGCATTTGTAAGTCCGAATGGCATGACCAGGTACTCGAAATGTCCCAGGGGAGTGTTGAAAGCGGTCTTCCACTCGTCCCCCTCTCGTATCCGAATCAAGTGGTAAGCATTGCAGAGGTCTAGCTTGGTGAAAATTGTGGCACCGGGTAGGGATTCAAAAGCAGAGTTGATTAGGGGTAGTGGGTACTTGTTCCGGGTGGTGATCTGGTTTAACCCTCGGTAGTCGATGCAAGGACGGAGACTCTTGTCCTTCTTGGCCACGAAGAAAAACCCTGCTCCCACCGGGGACGATGACGGGCGGATAATTCCAGCAGCGAGGGAGTCTGTGATATAGGTCTCCATCGACTCGCGTTCCGGTCGGGAAAGGTTGTATAGTCGGCTGGAGGGCAGGGTGGCGCCGGGGAATAGCTCTATGGCGCAATCGTAGGGTCGGTGGGGTGGCAGGGAAAGGGCTCGTTCCTTGTTGAATGCCTCGCTGAGATCTGCATACTCCAAGGGAACCGAGGTGAGATCAGTTCCAGTTGTAGGGGTGTGGAGAGAAGAGGTCTGCCGGGGAATGGCGGACTTGAGGCACCTCGAAAGACATCTAGGGCTCCAGCCGATGATTCTGTTTCCGGCCCAGTCTATCTGTGGGTTGTGGTCCAGGAGCCAAGGATGGCCCAGAACCAGAGGTGTCAGGGGCGTAGAGAAGATGTAAAAACAGATCTTGTGTTGATGGTTTCCTGATACAAGCAGGGTAACAGGGCAAGTCCGGTGCGTGACATTGTATGCCTGTAGAGGGCATTCAAACTCCTCCAAGGGAATCCCATGAGCGAAGGCCAAGGAGGAGTCCAAAAAACTCTGTTCTGCTCCCGAGTCAATGAGGGCCAAGACTGGTAGAGCACCGGACGGCAGGCATAACTTGCCGGTAGTGTGAGACGGGACTTGGAACGAGGAAGTCGGGTGGAGTCGCTCGCCAGTATTCCCACTCTTACTAGCGAGCCCTCTCTTTTGGTCGCACCGGACAGACAGGGATACGGTGACCCGGCTCGCCGCAGTAGAGGCAGGCTCCTGAACGGATTCGTCGTTCCCTCTCTCCCTGAGACAGATGAAACCGTCCCAACTGCATGGGTTCCTCCCGATCCTCGGGAGAAGGTGCCGGAGCAGGTGAGTGCTGGTGGCCTGGGCTGCGGTGGCGAGGGGGAGCTGGGACCCAGTGACCGGAAGTGGTTACTGGCTGACGAACCGGAGCCGGGAACCCGTAGTTACGCGCTCTCCGACGTTCCTGCATCCGAGTATCCAGTCGGATGGTGAGAGTGATCAGGTCTTCCAGCGTCTGCGCCTCCTCCAGAACAGCAAGCCTGTCCTTTAATTCCTCCGACAGGCTGCTGAGAAAAACCCCCTGTAGCGCCCTCTCCTCCCAACTGGACTCTGCGGCCAGGATGCGAAAGTCGATGGAATGTTCAGCGGCGCTAGCAGAGCCCTGACGGAGGTGGAGGAGGTTCTGAACAGCGTCCTGAGAGTATGTAGGGTGGTCGAAAGCTCTCCGAAAGGCCTCCAGGTACTGTCCAAAAGAAACCGTATCCAGCGGGTTCTGGGTGAACCAGGCCTGGGCCCAGTCGAGAGCACGGCCATGTAGCAACCCGGTCAGATAGGCAATCCTCGAGCTGTCCGATGCAAACGTGCGGAGCCGTTGGTTAAACACAAACGTCGTCTGGAGCAGGAAACCTCTACATGCCCTCATGTCTCCGTGGAAAGGTTCAGGAGATGGACCAGATGACTCACGGACCAGTTGCACGTCCCCCGCCGTTGAATCCAGGGGGGAGGGGCGGGGCTGTGCGAGTCCCTGCACCATGCTGCCGATCTCAGCCACCTGAGATCCGATGGCCTGCTGAAATCCCCGCATATCATGGAGCAGATGGTGTTGCTGTCCCAGAATAACTCCTTGGTTTGTGATCGCCACCTGCAGGGGATCTGCAGGTGGAGATCCTGCTGCGGCTGCTGGGTCCATTGTTATGGTCAGTCCGTTCTGTTATGATGTGGGGTGTTTCACGGACCCAAATGCAGACTCAGACAGCAGCGTTCTATTTCAAAACCAAGGTTAGTTTATTTCTCTCAGTCAAGGGGAAAAAACAGGAAAAGGACAAAGTCAATAGGAGGCGTCTCCACGCCTCCGCCCGGTTCCAAGCCGGAAAGTGGCTAATCCTGCTGAGCATCAGACGAAGCCGACAGGAAAACTGTCAAATGTCAATACGGAAGCGCGTCCTCGCGCTCCGCTCGGATCTTAGCCGGGAAGTGGCCGGTCCGCGTCCGCGGCTTGCAGGCAGGCTGGATCGTCTGTGTGACACCCGAGGTTCGACACAGGAACGCCAAGACTATACAGTTGATCTCCGAGGAACTAACTGGAAGGCTTCTTCGTACAGGTGAAAACCCGAGGCTCGACACTATACGGCAGGCAAGTTAAAAAAACGAGAGGCAACGTTAGTAGCGGATCTTCAGAGAGTGAACAAATGGACTACTCACGGGTCGGAATACCAGGTAGGTAAACGGACGGACTGACAACTGGAATGAGAGTGACAGGAGTATTTATGTCAGCTGGAGGCGATCAAAGGAGATGAGGCACAGCTGTGCCTATGGAGAGAGGCGCGGCAGTGGGCGGGACTCGTAGGAGGACACTACTGAGGGAAATACAGCAGAGTTAGACACAAATCCTCACAGCATTAATGGGACATGAATATATACAGAAGCAGAGTAAGAGGAGAGAGGAGCTCAGTGTATCATAGGAAGTCCTCCAGCAGTCTGGGTCTATGGCAGCATATATAGGGGCTGGACCAAGGCAAACCTGAGCCAGCCCCAACTATCAACCTGAGCCAGCCCTAACTATAAACCTGAACCAGCCCTAACTATAAACCTGAACCAGCCCTAACTATCAACCTGAACCAGCCCCAACTATCAACCTGAACCAGCCCTAACTATCAACCTGAACCAGCCCCAACTATCAACCTGAACCAGCCCCAACTATCAACCTGAACCAGCCCCAACTATCAACCTGAACCAGCCCCAACTATAAACCTGAACCAGTCCTAACTATAAACCTGAACCAGCCCTAACTATCAACCTGATCCAGCCCTAACTACTAACCTGAACCAGCCCTAACTATCAACCTGAACCAGCCCTAACTATCAACCTGAGCCAGCTCTAACTATAAACCTGAACCAGCCCTAACTATAAACCTGAGCCAGCTCTAACTATAAACCTGAGCCAGCCCACGTATTCACGTGAATCGCGCTGGACGCGCCGGAGAGGGGGCGGGGCTTATCGCCCTGAAAGTCGTTCAACTGTCCGCCATTAACCATGGAAAAAATAACCTCTATTTCTGCTTAGTACGTGTTGTGGAAGTCACAGATATCAGGAAACTAAGCGCCGTCATGTCTGGTTCATAACGTTGTTCAGAGGAGCTCCGTGGATTGTATCGAGCTGTATTCACTGTGTCTAGCAAGCCACAGGTCGCTGTTTACTACAGCTGTAGGAACACTAAAGAAACTGATTGGCTGTGATTCAATGGCAATAAACCGACAAAAAGGGACTCCGACATAACTACGTAATGATGCCGATTTGTAGGCTACTTGTCTTCTCAATGGAGCTTGGATATGCTAGGCTATGCTAACATTGTAGCAGCTCCACCAACACTCAATAATGTCATCTAGACGTAAATACGGCAGCGTCTATTCATTGTTTGTACCATATGGTTTACACACACACACATGTATACACATAGTTTGGTCCGGTCTCTATTGATATGAGGTATTGTAGAGCTCTGCGTGAACACAGACGGCTACAGGATTTATTTCCTGATTCAACAACGGCAGGAAGTCATGATGACAGGGGGAGCAACTCAACGCTGATAGGCTATCGCGCCGGGGCGTAACGCGAATATTTCGGCGAAGTTGAAAAATTTCAACTCACGCGTTTGGGGCGATTTGGCAATTGACGCAAATTCGCGTCAATCGCGCCGCGCCATCGCAAATTCGCGCCGCGTCAGTCTCATCGCGTCTGTGCATAGAATTGTATGTAATCTACTCGCATGAATAATTCGCGCCGCGTTTGGTGTGAACGCAGCGTAAGAAGTTCAACGTCAGCGTAACACACAGTTACTCTCATAGTGCACTGTTACAGTTGTCTGTTTTGCTTGTCAGCATTTTGTGAGGAGTTTAAAGAAACATAAAGGATCATAATGTTTCTTTGTTAGAGTAAGATGTTAGATGGATGTCAGTATGTGTGTTCAGTGGTGAACCTGAAGATGAACTTTTCCTGTTTCTTGTTCAAACAGAGTGCAGAGAATGACTGCGACGAGGCCGGCGGCAGTCTGGCTCAGAGACAGAGGATCATCTTCTTAGAAAATAACCTGGAGCAGCTCAGCAAGGTCCACAAACAGGCAAGTGACCACACCTGTTCACCTTGATTACTGTTGTTAAACTCACAATCTTTACGCTCACTTCACTTAATACGATGACAAAGGTTGGAGATTTGCTATCACTCACAGTCCTTTTCTGAACAATGCATCCTCAATTTAATTGTATGACAGAAATAGATTCTCATTTCCAGCTGAAAAGTATTGATATTCCCAACTGAAATAACATATATATACATACATGTACGTATATGTGTATATATATAAATATATATACTATATACAAACACATCTACATAGAACTCTGTTCGATTCACCTTTAAATGCACACCGCTCAAAAACTCGATGAAACAACACCAACTGTGAGTCCAGCCTGTTTGACATAACATCTGTCTAATTGGGTTTGTAAATTTAACCCTTTGTATTCGTCAGCTTGTGCGGGACAATGGCGACCTTCGCTGCGAGCTACCTAAGCTAGAGAAGCGTCTGCGGGCCACAGCAGAGCGAGTGAAAGCTCTGGAAGCTGCCCTGAGAGATGCCAAGGAGTCGGCCGTAAGGGATCGCAAACGCTATCAACAGGAAGTGGACCGCATAAAAGAGGGTGTTCGCTCCAAGAACGTCTCCAGGAGAGGAAACTCTGCTCAGATAGGTGAGGACATGTTTGTTACAGCCCACAACTAACTAAACATACTAATGAGTCAAATCGTCAGGACTAACCTGAGCGCGGTGCCTGAGCAAAGGTTATTAAATGTAAAGGGTTCATCCTCTGAGGACTTTTCAGGATTTTAGTGTAAGTGTGTCTTGAAGATGGCTTTGGTCACCAGATGAGTTGTTCAGGTTAGAGTTAACACGTTGATGCGTCAGACTGAATCTGGTCCATGTTTGAAGAAGTCAACAGCTGATTCACCTTTCACCTGTCTCTATGTAGCCAAGCCAATCAGAGCCGGACATCAGCATCAGCAGGCGTCCTCCTCTCCATCCATCAGACTGACCATCCGAGGAGGGGGCGTGAGGTCCAGTCCACGTCATCACTCCCCCCGACAGCAACCACCTCAACAACCTGAAAAACAACAACCCCATCAGAGCCACATCAAGTAAGCTACAGGTGAGTTACAACCACAGCAACAACCATGGATCTGGGAGAGACTGTGGGATTGGAGAGGGTCTCCATAATTATAATTTAAATATAATCTGTCCTTAAGGTTTGGGAGTCGTGCTTCTTGATGTCAATATATATGTTCAGTATGTTGTGTTGAATAAACAGTGTGTTGATCAGCTTTGTTAACATCAAGCTACATAAATAAAAGTGAATCACTTCCTGTCTTCACAGGTGGCAGACAACATGAGTTTCCTTTTCTGTGGGTCTTTGAATTTCTGAACTCTCCTGCTCTCACCACTCTGCCTTTACTGGAACCAGACTCCTTGTTTACACAACTTCCCACCTTAACCGCCATTCCACCGTAACAGCCGTTCCCCCTTAACAGCCAGCAAGTGCATTTCCTGGGTCTGTTCTTTTGATTTTATCAGCTTTGATTCTCCGTTTGTTCTGACCAAGTTAGTTCAGTTCAATGAGTTAAATAATGCGTTTGATAAGTTAAATAATGAGTAAATAATAATGTTAAATGAGTCAAATAATGGCTTTAATGACATAGAAAATTAAGTTGAACTGTTAAATTAGTTAAATAGTGGGTTTAATAACATACAAATTATAATCATAATTATGTTAAATTAGTTTGATAAGTTAAATAATGAGTTAATAATATGCTCAGTTAAATTAGTTAAATAATACTTTTAAAGTGGCAACAGACAACTTGTATTTTCTGTATCCTCGAATTTGCTGAAGCATTGTATTGATATTTTTCGGCCAGTAATGACCTGCTCAGGAACTACAGATGAAAATGAGCTAACTCCGACACATTTTAATTAATGTAGATTCATAAGCAAAACGTAGTGTATATAATACCACCTGGTACCAAAACCACTTAGAATTTCTAAAATTCTAATTATGTGTGTATTAATCAAACTGTCATTGTGTTGTTAAATGCCACATTTCCCACAAATACGAAATAATTTGGGTTACCTGACCAAATCTATTTGACTCAAACCAGAAAGATTTCTTAGAATTGTTCTTATTTATTACAAAAACTGTACCGACCGGAGTGAGTTGAATTGCAGATTAGAAAAATATTAATAATAATCTTCCAAACTGAAGTAAGATTGTCATTGAAAACTTTTCTCACGGGTATAGAAGGGTTTCAATCATTGAATGTAGGTGAAATCACTGTATCGAACAGTAGAGGAGATTAAAAAAAAAAAGTGATCATATGAAATATTTATTAAAATGTCAGTTTGTATTTGAGCGGTGACGTCATTATTGTGCCTAATCTGAGTCATCATACTCCATCTGGACTGAGCTTGCTTAAAGGTTTCACTCTAACGAATTGCTGTAAATTGACGGTGGATTTTCAACGGTATCTTACGGTATTTCATAATAACTGTAACATACAGTTAAATGTTCATCCCTCACATGTAAATTAACAGTTAATGCCGTCAATTAACAACAACAGCAGACTACCGTAATTTAAAAGCACAACACAGTATATTTTGTGAAGTGGTGGATACACGCTTCTCTATACAAGTTCAGTGAATCACAATCCATCTACATCGTACTGTATTGTAGGTTAATGTGTCTGTAATGACGATAGAATATTTCTATTATTCAAACTGCTCATTGCCTGAAAGTCATTCTTGAGTGACAAGACGTGAGCGACTGCTCCTGAACGGGACTTTGGACACAACAGCTTCAGCTCATCCTTCACAGCCATGTGCAGGTCAACGAGGAGCTGAGGTAACGTTACGCTTATAAGCCGAAATTCAGTCTCCAGTATTGTTTTGTCTTCATGATTATTGAACTGTTAACATCTCAGATAATGTTTCACTTGTTCTGTTTCGTTACATTAGGTTGCTTATATTAGTGGAGCTAACGTTAGCTCTGTAACGTTAGCTAGCTCGAGCTCAAGTAGCCTTAGAAAGGTTAGCTAGCTAACAGCATAGCAAGTTAAGTTAACATAAATAAAGTTAATCACCAATTACAGTGTGAAGATGTAACGTTAGTAACCTAACTTGTGTTTACTTGTGCTATTATTGAACTGTAGGACCGCAATTGGGACAATTATCAAAATGGAGAGAGGACCAGAAATCACCGACGTGTGTTCAAGATGATGAACAGTTGAGGTAATGTTAACAGTAACGTTAGTGTGTGTTATCCCAGGAGCAACATTAAAACCAGATCAAACTCATTTTAGTGTTGAACGTAAGTCCATTGTGGTCCATTGTCTTAGCTTCATTTCTTCACCTAACGCAGGGGTCGGCAACCTGCGGCTCTACAGCCCCTGTTGCGGCTCCCTGAGTCTACATCCACACCAATATGTTTTTGTTTTAAACGATCTCCGTCCACACGGCGTTTCAGCATCGTTTTCTAGATGATCTCCGTCCATACTCAAACGCCTGAAATCGAATATCACGTGACTCTTCACGTACACCGGGCATGCGGGTGGGTGCCGGTGTAAACAGGAAGTAGATTAGTTGCTCAAAGCCACTAACGTGACTTCAGACGGCCGCTCCGTAGGTCTGATAACGCCGCTGGACACGCTGCTCGCTAATCACTCCAATAACAGCTGCTTCCTCCGTAATAATGCAGACTTTAACTGAACAACAGCTGCTCGTAAAGACAACACGGTCAGTAACACCTGACCTTAAAGCAAAATGTTTTAACATTTTGTCAACTAAAATGTGCGTCACATCCTATTACCCCTGTCAAGAGCCTTTCCCTGCAGGTGGCTAATCATGTTTGCAGACCCCGCCCTCAGTAAACTATCAATGGATGAATCCAAAAAAAGAAAAGTCACGGAGGAAAATAGAGAGTTTAATTCTGCGTGGACGTATTCATTTGCTTTCACTGCCAGCGATGCTGACTCACCTGTATATGCTTGATCTGTGCAAAAAATGTAATGTTGAAAGTCACTTCCAGAACAAACAGCATTTGCTGAAAAGTATCACGCTGGAGATGATTTCTCAACTGCTGCAGTAAAGTCTCCTCTTCATAAGAGTTTGATGTTGGTCTAACAGGTAAAATAGCAATACGCTGTCAATAATTGTCTTTATTCTTGTTCTATAATTTCATAAATACAACAAACTATAGTTGTTGTATATATAATGTAACTATATATATATAACACTTTATAAGCTGTGATATCAAATAGCTTTTGCGGTTCCAGACAAATTGGATTTGGTGGAAAATAGAGCAAAATGGCTCTTTGGATAGTAAAGGTTGCCGACCCCTGCTCTAACGTAATCAGCTCATCACATAGTCTGTTCATTTAAACTGTGTGGTATTGTTGTATTAGCTTTTTGCAAAGACTTGCACTGATATGTTAACACATGTGAGGCACATCCAAACCCACAGTTGCACACCCAAAGCTTTTTTAAGTGTGTTTATCCTGGATGTCATAGAACTTTTCAGAAGTTCAGAACATTGAGTTTCTAAAGTTTTCATTATGTTTGTTTACAGTCACTCGTCATCAGAGATTGAGGAAACCAGCCAGACGCTGCAGTCAAGTCCTCTTTAAGGTGTGCTCTCTCTTTATTGTTTTCATTCATGCTGTTCAAATGAACTATAAATGTGTTTACGACTTGTTAACTGGCTGGACTGTGATGCAGTTCTATTACACTGTTCTTGATACTATTTTAATTCAGAGTTACACTGTTGATGCTATTTTTATTCAATGTTACACTGTTGATGCTAATGAGTTCAGTTAAGCTGGTCATTAACGATTTCATTAGTTCTCTTCTAAACATGCAATACATTGTGAGTTTTGTGATGTAATACAAATGCCCCTTTATTATTTGAGAACATGTATTAAACTGCAACAATTATGCATTTATGCATTGAATGTCTATTGTTATTATTTTATTTGTTGGGAATTAAATGCAAAGGTATTGGGTTGTATTACCCCTTGTAAATAAACGGTAACATTCAAGCATATACCGTAAAATCACGGTAAAACCCAGTTATCCTACTATCACATACTGTAAAAATAAATTACGGTAGGGCACCGTAAACAACTAAATTACTGGCTGCCAGTAAGTTACCATTAATTTACGGTGAAATAGTTTAGAATGTGCTCTAACTAAGGTTACATCTAGTTAGAAAACCCAGTGACAAGCAGGCTGGTGGCCATCTGCAGCTCGGAGTGTGACCTGTGAAACGGCTGTTTTCTCCAGGAGATAGTACCTAAAGACAGAATTGCATCGTGAAAGTGAAGCTTATAGGAAATCAATCTAAAACGCAAAGGTGTCATTAACGCGGCCATTGTTTGCATTGTGCAATCAACATTTACTTCATAGTGATAAGTTAAATACAAAAAAACGTCTATTGCCACTTTAATGAGTTAAATGAGTTCAATAAAAAGTTGAATAAGTCAATATAGACTTTCTATCTGCAGTTCACAGGAGTTGGATGATAATTACTTTACATGCTGTCTTTCGGTTCTCCAGTTGTTGATCCATGAGTTATTATGGAAAATCTAAATTTTTTGAAAAATAAATCACAAGTTTGGAGTAATAAAAATAAAAGTATTGTGGGGAAACAATTAGATGCTGAGCAAACATTTCTATCTTTTTTTACAGCAAAATTCCCTGTCACTCAATTTTCAGTTACAAAGTTACAATTTCGGCTAATATCTCAGAATTTTTACATAACAATTTTAACAATGTGGTCTTAAAGGTGATAGTGGTGACCTATAGATCTGAAAAAAGTTGATATAATTAATTATCTTTGTACAGTTCATTTTCAGGATAAAGTCTAACCCGTGTGCTCAGCTCAGTAACTTATATTTCCTCCACAGAATTCATGTATCAATAACAGCTGTACAGAAGAATTCATGTAGCTGTTTACGTCACGAACTCCATGTGCTTTGATGAATGTATACATCAGCTTTTTAGTGATATATCGTTAACACGTTACACTGTAAACTGTGCACCGTTCATCATCTGGAAAATGAAACCAAATTTCATGAAGAGCCCATTGTAATGTACTGTAATGTATTGTAATGTAATGTAATGTTAAGAAATACAAATCTGTGATTTTAGGAGATAAAAGAAATAATTGAACATTATTCAATTATGATTTTTTTCTCTGATGAACCAAGTTTATGGGAGGTGGAGGGTCGTTACATTATATATACCCTGATCTTAAAATGAACCCTTTATATGGATATATTGCGACTTTCCTTAGAGATCCACACATACACACACACACATACATATATAGATATTATTATGAATATAATACTAGATTTCTTTTCTTCTCTTAACATTTTGACTTTCCTATCACAGTGACCCTATATAGTATGTCAAATATCATATTTTGATTTTATAAGCCAAGTGTATGACAATATCGTTAAGTAAGTAAGTGAAAAACAATAAATACAAATAAAACAGAAGTTATGGTTAGCCAAATCATTTTTTACTTGGAAATGCCTTGCCATATTGCCCTATCAATTGAATTTTAGCCCTATAATGATGCAAATTACGTTTTATTATAACATTTTATGATGTTTTTATTTTCCTGGACTGAAGGTTTTATCACGCTGATATTGTGTTTTTTAAATAATTCATATTCATTACAGACTTGTTTTTACAGACTTACTTAATGGATTTCTGTTTTACTTTGTTGAGACAGGATTCATCAGCTCAGATTGTTTCTATCTGTGTCAACTTTCTACAGTGTTGATCTGCTGCTGTGTTTTCTTATAAGTGTTGTAAGTGAAATTATCTGAAAACATCATGAACATTATTCTAAGAAGCACAGTCTTTAAGACCAGGTTTTTGTAGAACCAGTATTTGCCTGTCTGTGTGCTTTGTGTATTATTAAACTGTAGTTCCGTTACTGTGTTCGTGCAGTTATTGTGTTATGTTGACAGAAACCTAAAATGATGGTTGTGAACAGTATGGTGATATAAACCTGCTCACTTCACCACTATGTTTAGAAAAAGCTGAATAGAACTTAATATTTATGAGACACAACTGAAATCTGTGTGTCACAACAACTATCTGCCAAATGTAAAAATGAGCGACAGGAAGTTAAAGGTTCTGATCAGTACATTCATATACACAGGCAAAGATTAAGATTAAACCAATCAATAGCCTAATGCAAAACTAATAAACAAACATTAAGTAGTCACGAACGATGAACATTAAAAGCCAAAGTAAAGAGCTGGATCTTGAGCTTTGCTTTGAACAACTCAGTAGAGTAGTCACTGGTTCAAGTCCCCACATGGACCAAGTATGGAGCATGGACCGGTAGCTTGAGAGGCAACAGTTTTCCTCCTGTGCACTGCCGAGGTGCCAATGAGCAAGGCACCAGACCTCCAAAGAACTTCCTGGCTACTGTGTAGTAATAGCTGCCTATCAGGATGGGTTACATGCAGAGGCTTTCACTGTGCGGACATTTTCACAATTTACTGTGGATGGGTCAGGAAAAGTATTCCCAGTTGGATTAAAAGCTAAGAGTGTTTATAGTGCAATAATATAATTTGGGTCTATGGCAGTTGTTTGATATTAAATCGAAGAAGTATTTTATCCCCGCTGCTTTAACAGACGGAAATTTGGAGCTCGTCTTTTTTTCCTTTCCTTCGATAAAATATTTATTAAATGTTGACACTAGTGAGCAAATCTCATGACGTGTAACATAATATTTAAATGTTGACACGAGTGAACAAATCTCATGACGTGTAACATATTTAAATGTGACACTAGTGAACAAATCTCATGACGTGTAACATAATATTTAAATCTTGACACTAGTGAACAAATCCCATGACGTGTAACATAATATTTAAATCTTGACACGAGTGAACAAATCTCATGACGTGTAACATATTTAAATGTGACACTAGTGAACAAATCTCATGACGTGTAACAAAATATTTAAATGTTGACACTAGTGAACAAATCTCATGATGTGTAACATAATATTTAAATGTTGACACTAGTGAACAAATCTCATGATGTGTAACATATTTAAATGTTGACACGAGTGAACAAATCTCATGACGTGTAACATAATATTTAAATGTTGACACGAGTGAACAAATCTCATGACGTGGAACATAATATTTAAATCTTGACACGAGTGAACAAATCCCATGACGTGTAACATAATATTTAAATCTTGACACTAGTGAACAAATCTCATGACGTGTAACATATTTAAATGTGACACTAGTGAACAAATCTCATGACGTGTAACAAAATATTTAAATGTTGACACTGGTGAACAAATCTCATGACGTGTAACATAATATTTAAATGTTGACACTAGTGAACAAATCTCATGACGTGTAACATAATATTTAAATGTCGACACTAGTGAACAAATCTCATGACGTGTAACATAATATTTAAATGTCGACACTAGTGAACAAATCTCATGACGTGTAACATAATATTTAAATGTTGACACTAGTCAACAAATCTCATGACGTGTAACATAATATTTAAATGTTGACACGAGTGAACAAATCTCATGACGTGTAACATAATATTTAAATGTTGACACTAGTGAACAAATCTCATGACGTGTAACAAAATATTTAAATGTTGACACTAGTGAACAAATCTCATGACGTGTAACATAATATTTAAATGTTGACACTAGTGAACAAATCTCATGACGTGTAACAAAACATTTAAATGTTGACACTAGTGAACAAATCTCATGACGTGTAACATAGTATTTAAATGTTGACGCTCGTGAACAAATCTCATGACGTATAACAAAAGATTTAAATGTTGACACTCGTGAACAAATCTCATGACGTGTAACATAGTATTTAAATGTTGACGCTCGTGAACAAATCTCATGACGTATAACAAAAGATTTAACTGTTGACACTAGTGAACAAATCTCATGACGTGTAACATAATATTTAAATGTTGACACTCGTGAACAAATCTCATGACGTGTAACATATTTAAATGTTGACACTAGTGAACAAATCTCATGACGTGTAACATAATATTTAATTGTTGACACTAGTGAACAAATCTCATGATGTGTAACATATTTAAATGTTGACACTAGTGAACAAATCTCATGACGTGTAACATAATATTTAAATGTTGACACTCGTGAACAAATCTCATGACGTGTAACATAATATTTAAATGTCGACACTAGTGAACAAATCTCATGACGTGTAACATAAGATTTAAATGTCGACACTAGTGAACAAATCTCATGACGTGTAACATAAGATTTAAATGTTGACACTAGTGAACAAATCTCATGACGTGTAACATAAGATTTAAATGTTGACACTAGTGAACAAATCTCATGACGTGTAACATAATATTTAAATGTCGACACTAGTGAACAAATCTCATTTGTTCACCGGTTGTGTTTCATCTGTTACAGGTGCTGAGTGGAGGATCGTCAGCAGGATGAGTCTCACCTGTGCCGGTGTGGCTCATCCTTAAATACCCTTTCCATTTGGCAGGCGCGGGGGGCTGGAAGGAAGACCTGTGTTGACGGGCGCACCACAATTGCTGCTTTATTTGTAAAAGTGCTGTTCATTTTTGGCGAGACAAATAAATGACTACTTTTGGCCACCGGCTCATTGTCTCCCTGTTTTGTCTCAGTCTCTGAGCTGGGCTGTGACATATGGGGACTTGTCCATTTCTGGTTGTCTGCATTGAATTAAACTCAGTAGCAGCGGTAACATGGTAGGCTGTGCGCCATTTGAGTGTAGAAGTGTGTGTTCAGAAATTATAATAGAAGTGTTTAATGATTCATAATTAAGAATTCATAATTAGAAGTGTTTTGGAAATACATAATTAGAATAATCCTAAAAGTGTTTTAGGATTAGTAGCTAGAAGTGTATCTTCGTAGAATTTGTAGACGTGAAACTTGCTGCTTTGTACGTGTTGTGGAAGTCCCTCAAACGTCGGAATGCCAAACGCCGTCATGTCTGGTTCATAATATTGTTCAGAGGAGCTCCGTGGATTGTATCGAGCTGTATTCACTGTGTCTAGCAAGCCACACGTCGCTGTTTACTACAGCTGTACGAACACTAAATAAACTGATTTGGCTGTGATTTAACGGAAAATAAACCCACAAAAAGGGACTCCGAAATAACTACGTAATGATGCCGATTTGTAGGCTACTTGTCTTCTCAATGGAGCTCTGATGGATCGGTGCTAGGCTATGCTAACATCGTAGCAGCTCCACCAGCACTCAATAACGTCACGTAGACTTAAATACGGCAGCGTGTGTTCATGGTTTGTACCGTATGGTTCACACACACATGTACACATGTTGGTCCGGTCTCTGTTGATATGAGGTATCGTAGAGCTCTGGGTGAACACAGACGGCTACAGTATTTATTTCCTGATTCAACGGCAGGAAGTCAGTGATGACAGGGGGAGCAACTCAACGCTGATAGGCTATCGCGCCACAGCGTCACGCGATTATGTCGCAGAAGTTGAAAAATTTCAACTCGCGCGTTGCCGATTTTGCCGCGTCCACCGCACTGCAATAACGCGTCCAACGCGCCATCGCGGCGCGCCAGTCTCATCGCGTCTGTGCATAGACTTTGTATGTAATCTCGATGTGCGTCAAAAGAAAAAAACACGACCGGTGTGAACGCAATATTAGGGACAGAGAGATTTCTAGACAGGCGATTATAGATCACACCCGTGCGAGGGTCCTGCGAGGAGGAGGAGACGGTTGAAGTTAGCCAATGGGAATTGAGAGACAAAAGGGGAGGGGTTTCAAACTGTATGCGGGAGGACTGGAGAGGTTTTCGGTCTCTTTGTCCTCCTCCTGAGATGGGATCAGCGGTGGTTCCCGGCTGGGATGATGGGTAAAATGCCTCTCTGCGCAGAGAATATATATCTATAGATATTGTTAGTAGTGTGCTTCATTGTGTAATTGTATTAGCTTCAGTAGGATTAAATTCTTTTTAATTGTAAACCAGTTTTGGTAGATTTATGAAGAAGCGACGCTACTGAAAACGGCAGTTTGAACATGCGCTCCGGCCTTCTCTCTGTGGGGCAGACTCAAGCCCCCACAATCAGTTGCGCAGAAAAATATTTTCATCAATTTTCAAACAAACAATATTATTGATGTGTTCGTGTTAATTAAAAAAGTATGTTCTTCAAAATTTGTTCTCATCAGAAATCATCCGTTTATTGTTTACAGTCCAGTCAAAACCAGGCTCTGCCTCTGTTTTCTGTTAAAACAATAATATTTCTGAAGAAATGTGGTTATTTCCAACTTTGATGTTTGAATGTGAGTCCATTAGATTATCAGGTCCACTTCAGGGCACTTTACTTCCTGTCCAGGTTGAAGATTTCTTGGCTCTCAATGAGGATGAACTCCACAATTTGGTTCTGATAGACCATGTTGACTGCCATGTTTCCTGCGTCCAGCTCAGGCCACATCAGTGTTGGGCCAAACACGATGCCGATGCCCTGAGTTGACATCAGGTTCTTCCTGGAAAAGTCTAGAACTCTGAAAAACAACAGATATAACAGTAACTAAAGGGAAACATGGGAACATTAGTTTACATTTTAAATGACACGAGGCCCGCCAAGACAGTCTCTCAGACCGTTTGGGTTTTAATATGGCAAAATACTTGTTTAGACAAAAAAAGATCCTTCCTGTGTATTATGTCAGTACTCTTTTTGAAAAAGTAGAAGTAAAGTTAAAGATATGAATGCCTCATAACATAAGAGGTGATGTATTTCATTGACTCTCCAGTGGATGGGTCATCGGTTTTGCTAACTGAAAATACAAGGAACTACACAGAAGGGAGATATAGCTATGCCTTCAAAATAGTCCTTGGATAAAAGATTGACTCATACATGTAAGCGTATTCATTTTTTAATTTCTACTGAATGTGACTGTTTTTAAATGGGTGACTTTGAGTTCTTAATAAGTCTTCAGGTGTGGTTCAGGTGGACGAAGGCTTACCTGAGCAGGTGGCTGAAGAGCAACTTCATGGTGTCCTTGTTGGGTTTGGGCAGTTCCTGGATCAGTTTCTTCACAGCCTGAACTTTGAGTTTGGATTCTTTAATCTCTGCAAGAGAAAAAAAACAGGAGCAGTAGCTTAATAAATGCATTTTAATGTAGTTTGATATATTTAACATGCATACAGTATTTAGTTTAATATGTGTATAGTATTGCAGTATAATGTCCGTATATTAACGTAGTTAAACGTAAGATAAGATAATCCTTTATTAGTCCCTCAGTGGGGAGATTACAGCAGCATCGCTCACAAGTAATAAATGAAGATAAAAAATCAAGTAGTATAAATAGACTAAACAGTAAACAGTAGTAAAAATGACAGTAAAGAAGAATACAAAATATACCAGTATGTACAGACGGAGTAAAAATGTGAAATGTAAGATAATACTTAAACGTATTGGATATTGCACGGAAACGTGTGTAGGATTGTAGGATAACATGGTCAATATGTGCATTATAACGTCATAGTGTTTATAATATTGTGGGTTAACATGTGTAATGTCATTAGACATGTATATAGTATTGTAGTTTATCAGTATGTAAGTTTGCGTGTGTATTAAAGATGAACAGATCAGCTCAGACGTCATCTGAACGTCACCCACCCAAATACATGATTTTCTCCAATTTAGAGAGCAGCACCCGCACATTTCACTTCTTTAATTAACAGTCATTGTAGGCTGTGTTGCTTTTTAAAACTTTGCAGGCTATTGATGTGTTTTCTTTAACAGTTTACTTTAATGATTACAGAAGCAGCTTTCAGTAATCATAGTCTAAAACAAGTCATGTCACTGCAGCAAATAGGGTGGGACGTTGAAGCAGCCGGACTAAAAACTGTAGGCCAGTTAAACACTTGACAGAAGTAACAGAACTAACTAACTACATCACATAACCCTAAGCCTCTGAAATAATGAATCACGCTGCTGTACTTCATGTGTTAATGTCCACAACATCTATCAGCTGTCTGCTACAGAGAACACATTCGCATCCCGACTCGTCACGCACTGATGCGTCCCGACTCGTCACGCACTGATGCCTCCCGACTCGTCGCGCACTGATGCCTCCCGACTCATCGCGCACTGATGCCTCCCGACTCATCGCGCACTGATGCGTCCGACTCCGCGCTGGTAGATTAGTGCGGCAAAATATGGCGCTACACTACAGTCGCAGTAACACATGGTACAAGTAGTACGTTCAAACAAAAACACACACCTGGGTGTAGGCCACAACACACTTAGATTTAGGAAAAACCCAATGGTTGGGCTTGAAATAAATACGTTAAAAAACGTAAACAATTTAACACAAGTATCTAAAACATGTCGCGTCAAAATAACTCGACAACACTTTGGAACAAGAAAACCAGTGTCAGACACCGGCCTCCTGGTTGAAAGTCATGTTTAAATATATATAATAATAATACATTTTATTTATATAGCGCTGTAAAAGGCACTCAGACACTTTACATGGTAAAAACAGAAACAATAAAAGCATTTATAATAAGAACAGAATCGATGACATAACAGTAAGAAAGAACACGAAAAGAAAGAGAGAAAACATACATAACTGACTTTACAGGTTAAAAGCAGATTTAAATAGGTGAGTTTTAAGTGCGGTTAGGGTTAATATATCGTTTATTTTTTTTAGCCTTTATTCAAAGTCCGACACTGAATTCCATTGATGACTGATGTTTGTCCGAACAGATAAAAGAAATAAAAAAAGTTACAGCTCTGCGAGAAGTTATTTGCAGTTCGTCACAAAAAGCACATTTTTGTCAACTGTTTTCCCCTGTCATAGCTGCTCATTGGTGCATTTTTGGTAATCTTACCTGAGAGACCTGTCATTAATTTATCATTTATTTTGTCGGTATTTTACCATATTTGTCTGTTTTTTATCTTTGTGTCACAGAGCGTTCTTTCTTCTTGGAAGTTTTGTGGAGCATTTTGCAAAGCTTGTTTTGCAAAATGCAATGATAATGAAGTTATTATTACTATTTCTTAAGGAAAATAACTTTTGGGTAACAGAAGGCTACAAATTGATGCATCTGTTTTTGTCTGGAAATTTCAGGAGGATCGATAACAGACAAATCCAATAGCTCTGGCTATAAATAATCCCAAATAGGATGTGATGTCTAATAAAGATAGACATAAAGTTCAGTTTTTTTATTTTGATCTTTTGTTTGTTTGACTTACTGACAGCCTCCACAAACAGCTGGAAGAACCTGAAGGGGAAAAGTGGCTCGGGCAGCTCCCGGAAAAACATCTTGAGGGCCCCGGTGACGACGTGGATGTCCTCCCACTGACTTTGGTCCAGGTCTAGCTCCTCCTCTAGGGAGAGAGACCAAAATAAGACAAGGGTCAGTTCATCATTTACTGTTTGATCGACAGTATTTTACATTTACTTTGGCTCCTTTTTCACATCAACATGTGACTTTCCAAAACTCTGACCACTAAATATTGTAGTACTAATTTGAGTCTCAAAATTTTACAAAAGATGAAAACATCTGTATTACAAAAGGTAAAACACCACATAGTCAGTTCATCAGAACTTCACGTATGTTTATCACTGAATTTTTAATCATTGTTATTTTCAACATTAAATAAATTCAATAAATTATTCATTTTGTATATTTTGTTGGAAGATATCTGAGGCAGTAAAAACATGTTTAATGCAGAAAAATGAAGCTGATCGTATAAATGTTGAAAATCAAACATTTGTGTCATAAACGGGTAGTAGCTGTGCTTTACACCACGAGGAAAAAGGCTTTTGTTTTTGGCTAAATGTTGAAAAAGTAAACACATGCTTGACTTCTATAATAATTCCCCATCTTTACTGAAGCACATTCAAGAGATGTGAGAGACAAACACAAGAAGACAATCCTTCATCAGGATGTATGTTATGTGTCCAATGTGGGACGAACGTTTAATGGACATATTCATGAGGAACATTTTGCAACTTTTCCTCATTATGTTGAATAAACATAATCCTGGTGCAATTGTTTTTCTGTTCAAACACATTTCTTGTTGTAGATAAGTAAAATGTAGATGGTAGATGACAGTCAAAGAGAAACAATGTTTTTATTGAACTGACCCTGATCGACAATAAAGCGAAGTTTCTGGATTGTTGCCAGATTTCCACTAACTCTGTAGATCCCGTCAGCATCTAGACCTGAAACCACAAATAAATAATATACATATTAACAAAAAACACAAACTGACTTCAATCAGTAATTTAAAATGTAAAAAGAAAGCTCTGTCATTTGGACATAAAATATCTTAATACGTGTTGTCTCTGATTGTTAGTTCACTGGTTAATCACTGGATTCCTTTTGTCTTTGTCCACAAAACTGACATTCTTAGTTATTGTTATGGTTTTAAATTATTCAATGTGAGAAAGTTAAAGCTCAGGTTGGTAATCTTCCAAAAAAGGTTTTGTTATAGTTGTTGAAATCCCAACAGAAATCAATAAACGCTATGAAAAACTAAAAAGTGGTTTCTGTTGCAGGACTGTGATACAATGAATTTATAGCTCTCAGCTAATAATTATTAGAAATTATGAAGACAGGTTTTTATTGTAATATCAAAAACATTTAATTAAACATGGGAACAAGCTGGGCATGAAAGAACAGAGACAGTGCCTGGATAGCCGAGTGGTTTAGGGTTACAGCACATTCAGATTCGACTTTAGGACCTTTGTTGTAAGTCATATCCCTCTACTGTCTCTACTGTGTCTCCACTGTCTCTACTCTGCCTACTGTGTCTCTACTGTCCCTCCCCTCCCCCTCCCTCTGTTAGTGAACCTACCTCGCTTGTCAACTGCATCCAGACAGATCTGAACAAACCGTGGCACCGTGGTTCCTTCACGTTCACAGAGAGTCAACAGATGGCAGCCGAAAACGCGATCTGAGACAAACATTACAACATTAACATTGATCAGTGTAGGTGACTATCGGCAGCTTAAAATGAGTCACCGAGAGGCTAAGTAGGGGAGACCAACCTGCGGACGCGCTGGTTGTAAATGATTCGCGGATCCAGTGGCTGAGTTTGTATTTTTATTTGTAAACAACAAACACACTTTGTGTTCAAACCCGCCATCTCCCTGTTGTACAATGGTGATCGACAGTGATCAATAGCATCAAGTAATGATAATAGTAGTGAAAATAGTGTATAGCGTGTAAATAGCAGTCAACAACAAATAAGGCTCCCTCTCACCCCCTCTCCTTCCATTCATCCAACTAAACTACGGAGCAGCATATATCCCCATTGTTATCCCCAACACCACGTGACTCAATTACTGGAAGTGACAAAAAAGAGTGTACAAATGGCTCAGGCCAAACCTGGCTCCTACAATCAGTGTGAGGTTTTATTTGTACCGTGTGTGTGTGATGAGACTCCTACTGTAGCAGGAACTACCACAGAACAGGTATCTGACATGATGGTGTCACACCTGTGCAAGATGTAGTTATGAAACTTTGCATGTGTCTAGTTGAGATCGAAATGAAGGCCGAGTTTAAAGATGGATGAGGTCTTAGTGAGGGCACTGGAAGGGGTGGTTGCCGTTGGCCCCTTCCTCACTTTACGCCCCAGGCCTGATTTGGCATCGTGGCTGGCGTAATCCCATTGTGAGCTAATCTCTAGTTATTATTGCAACATGTTTAATGACTAATTGTTGATGTTCTAGAGCAGAGGTCTTCAATGTTTTTCAGGCCAAGGACCCCAAACGGATAGAGATGGAGCAGGGACCCCCAACTATATATATTGTATAAAATTGTGTTTTATATTAAATGGGGCTAGTGCCATGTATAAACATACCTCTTTATTGTGCATTCAATACTAAGTTATTCAAATAATACACAGGTTCATATATTCATGCTTTCATGCATGGTACAGTGAGTAGGGAGGCCGTGCCACTGCCATTTATAAACATACTTTGTCAGCTGATACCAATGCCAATATCAACATTGTCTGTCAATTGCATGATAATCATGCACACAAGCTGTTCAAATTGATGTTTTCATAAATGTGGAAAACGAAAAATGAGTGATGGCCTATTAGTGCCTCTGCCATGCATAAACATACCTGTTATGTTGCATACAATACTGAACTATTAAAATAATGGGTAGATTCATGTTTAGAGAACAAAAAAAAAACAATATATATTAGGGGTGTAATGGTACGCGTATTCGTATTGAACCGTTCGGTACGAGGCTCACGGTTCGGTACGCATGACGAACCGAACACGTTTTGAATAAAGAAAAAAAAAAATATTTTTTTTAAACTTTTATTTAACCAGGTAGTCCCATTGAGATTAAAAATCTCTTTTGCAAGGGAGACCTGGCCAAGACAGGCAGCAACACAAACACATAGTTAGACAGAAAAACACAGAACAAGACAAGTTAAAATAAATTAAAAGTTATAATACTAGTATAATATAATAATAGTAATAGTATAATAATACTAGTATAATATAATAATAGTAATAGTATAATAATACTAGTGCATTTGGAAAATGCAGAAGCTTAAATTGTGAGAAATATTATGTGTTCGGTGGAGCCACTGTTCCCAAACTGGCACTCTAACGGACAGCGTGCTCTCTGACACGCCCACCACCAAAGAAACACGTTCTGCTCCAGTCGGCACTTCTGCGCTGTGAGACGCTACAGTTCACTCAGCTTTAGTTCCATCATTGTTCATACTAAGATGATGATGATGATGATGGAGAATATGTAAGTAACAATACTACATCACATTAAGGAGCAGTTTGTGTTTTTGATGCTTATGTGTTGCTAAGAAGACCCCCCCAGAAGATGGGTCACTCAGGTATAGTTCCATCATTGTTCAAAGTCAAAGAATAACTTTATGATGTTAGTTGTAATGAATAAATATATTTTAAGATCAAGTACATTTCTCTGGCATTTATAGTTTTCTACTGAACCGAACCGTGGCTCCACTATCGTACCAAACCGTGAGCTTTGTGAACTAGAGCAGAGGTCTTCAATGTTTTTCAGGCCAAGGACCCCAAACTGATAGAGATGGAGCAGGGACCCCCGACTATATATATTGTATAAAATTGTGTTTTATATTAAATGGGGCTGGTGCCATGTATAAACATACCTCTTTATTGTGCATTCAATACTAAGTTATTCAAATAATACACAGGTTTATATATATATATTTGAATTGTCTAATCAACCAAAGATTTCGCGGACCCCCTGTTGAAGACCTCTGTTCTAGAGGTATGACTAATCGACCAAAAGCTTTATAGGTCCTGTCTAAACCATACTTCACTATGTTTTGCTCCTTCAATAACCCATAGTGAATTTGCACATCATTCTTCTCCCACGCTACCTCATTTAATTATTAGAGGTTACAGAAGGTTTAACGACTAAATGTTAATGTAACATATAGTTAAATGATAGCTTTTTATGATTAATTCAATGTTGAAATGATTAATCGGTCATGTTGCAACATGTTGAATAATAATCTTTAAGGTTACAGAACTTTTAATGACTAATTGATGTTAAGGTTACAGAACTTTTAATGACGAATTGATCATGTTAAACAATAATTATAAACAGTTTAGTTGTTTCCCTAACTCCTACAGGGTTGTAGCAGGAGGATTGTAACACCCTAAAAGCTATGTAAGGGCACTCATATGTTCGAGGTTTAATGTGTAAAGAAAAAGCAGAAACCTTTGATGAGGCCTTTTTCCTTCAGAGTCTTCATGGACGGACGTCTGGTGATGAACTTCTTCAGTCTGTTCTTCACTCCGTTCTTGTCAGCGCTGTCGGAGGTGCTGTGTTTCAGCTTGGAGCTGCTGAACATATCTGCAGAAAAGAACATACACACTAAACCTGAAATACCTGACATTCTTTTCATTTGTTTTCAATAGTCAACATCCAGCAGTTACAGAGCAACATGATCATTCATTATAAGTTTGTGTCCATCTGATGAATGCAAGTCAAATATTCTCTCTTTTAGCTCGGTTTTTGGTCTCTACCAACTACCAAGGAAATTATTGTCTCTCAATTTAAGTGTATTTGCACAATTAAAAAAAATATATAAACACCACTGGAATAACAAATAATTGTCTTGATGTTGGGTTCCTGTTGTATTAAACAGTTCCTTGCCTATTGTTTGACTGCCTGTCTTCATGTTTTTTTTCTCCTTTTTTGTGTGTATTATTATTTATTTTTTTAAATTATACTTTATTCATCCTGCAAGGGGAAATTTGTTCTCTGCATTTGACCCATCCCTATATAGGGAGCAGTCGGCTACTCCTGAGAAGTGCCCAGGGAGCGGTTAGGGGTTTAGTATCTTGCTCAGGGACGATTTGGCACAGGACACGTAGTACCCAACACTGAAAAAAAAGTTTTTGGTCCTGTAATTATTACCTCGATTGTTTTTGTAAATTTTATAAGAAATTATAATTTCAGTGCTTTTACTTTAAAATATCACCTTTTACTTAATGTGCTACTTGGTGTTTGTTTGTAATTATGTATCCTCATTTTTATTTAAATTTTTAAGTAAATTTTAATCATTCACACAAAGTAATATCTACTAAACTACTGTATTGAATGCACTACCTGACACAACAAAGTAAAATGTACTTGGGTAATACGAGTAAAACCTGGCAACCTATAGCGCGTACTCAGGCAAGGCAAGTTTATTTGTAAAGCACATTTCAACAACAAGGTAATTCAAAGTGCTTCACATAAAACCATTAAAAGCATCAAAACATAAGGCAAAAGAAAAGGAGATTTAAAAACAATTAAGAACATTCATTGAAACAATAAAAACAGTAAAACATTAAAAAAAAATTTAAAAAGTGTAAGAAATAAAATACAGGAAATTGATAAATATATTAATTGAATGTGGTTCAATTAAAGGCAGCAGCAAACAGAAAAGTCTTCAATCTTGATGTAAAGGAGCTGAGGGTCTCAGCAGACCTGCAGCTTTCTGGATTCACCCAGCCTGGTAAAGTTTAGATATCATATATTAATATTATATAAAATTATGTTGGGCCTATATACACTGAGAATAGATGCATAATGACGCATTTGAACATATTCAATATTTTTGTTAGTTTCCCTCACTTGTCATTTTTTGAGAACACATCAGACTCGAAGACGTAAAAATGAACATCAGTAAATTTGAATTTCAAAGATGTCATTGAAGAGGACTATGCTCAACATGTAATGAAGATCCTTGTCATCCATGGAAATGCAACACAGAACGGCTTCACTCCTGACAGTGTGTTCGTCGTCAGAGGGAAAAGAGGTTCTTGATGACTGTCTGTGTGGCAAAGGCTTGCCTTCTGCTCATGGGCTTCATCTATGCGTCGTTTCAAATGAAATGTGTTTGTTAAATGACTAAGCGTTTGTGTCCTTAAATTTGTTATTGGCAGCACTGATTTAGAAATGTTTTGTCTGGCAATGCCAACCAGATTATATATGTTGGTATTGGTGTGTCTGTCAGCAGTGACCTCTTTCACCAGTTAACAAGTAAAGCTGCTGTAGTTTAAAAGATGTTTCATGTTTTGTAGAAGCCTTATGTTAAGACAATTTTATTACATAACAGTAGCCCAGTTTAAAAAATGCAACATTCATATTTGAATAGTTGTGTAGAGAAGTAGTAGATCAAAGATATATTGTGTAAATATTACTTAATATTTCTCAACAAGATACAAGCCTAAAAATACGCCACAGTCTCCACCAACTAATTTTACTTCAATTGAGTGAAGCAGGCCAGCATAATAGAGGTTTGAGTACAGTCAAGCCAAATTCTCATTTTTGGAACCAGCTGTTGCGCTGGTTTTTATATATATTTTATATACTATTTAACTATATATTTCACTTGTTGTATCACTACTAGCGTTCAATACATCCTAATACAGCAGTTTGGCATCATTTTGAGCCATTTTGAGATCTCATATCTCTCCTCCATGGAATGTTGGCTGCATGTTTCATCACATTACGTTTTTTCCTCCTAAATCGCGATACTGACGAATGTTAACAGTCCATAAAGTTCCGCATGCAGTGGACGTTAGCCTTAACCCAGCAAGTGTGAACGGTAACGGACCATTACAGAACTTAAAACTGTAACGGAGGGAAAGACGGTGTAGACATCTGAACGCTGATTGGCCAAGACTCGACACGTCACATGAAAGATGTTTTATTGCGAAGATCACGACATCACCTTTTCTCCTCGTCTCACTCCAACCTGAGAAACGCTGGCTGGCCAGTTGACCTCCCCCCCCCCCCCAGAAAACCTCTACGGATCTACACGATTCACGTGGATGATATATTTTGATTCAAAATGGCGAATTTCGCCAAAAAGTTTTCAGGTATGAATAAAGTTCTTGAAATATAAAAATCTGCATTTGCCCCTGTGCCCCACCTGCAATATCACTGCTGCACCCCACTAGAGGGGCACGCCACACATTTTGAGAAATACTGCTGTACACCGCAGCACATTTTTACTCCGTCTGTACATACTGGTATATTTTGTATTCTTCTTTACTGTCATATTTTTTACTACTGTTTAGTCTATTTATACTACTTGATTTTTTTATCTTCATTTATTACTTGTGAGCGATGCTGCTGTAATCCTGTAATTTCCCCACTGAGGGACTAATAAAGGATTATCTTATCTTATCTAATGCATATTTAGAAAATCCCTGGTAGGAGTATATAATCTATTTTTTCAAATGTTTGTATTGAAATATCCTCAAATGAAACAGTTCATCACCATTGTTTATCAGGTCAAAATAACTGAACAGATTTTCATTGATATCTTTTATGGCAGAGTCAGGTTGGCAATAAATAGCACCAACAACAACATTCTTTCCACCAGAAACACCAGAGATCTCAAAAAGAGCAATGCTTGTTTTTCAAGCATTGGTCTGTATAAGATTTTTGCTGGTCCAACAAATGGTGACAATTTCCTCGGTGGCATTGTTAGAAGCTTTGGGTGGCATGGTGTGGTGCTCAGCTTTCAAGGCCTACTAGGCCCAAAGATCAGCGGGATAGAGCCAGAAACCTCAACAAGATACTAAGTATGGCCACAAATTTGCTGTAGAGTGTTGGTTAGACACTGCTGTTTAGTTAGCACCTGGGATTTTGAGTTCTTGGCAAGATTCTTCAGGATACTGTTAGATTGTAAACCAGCCATAACTTCAGAGAAACACAACAGCCATCTTCTCTGATAGCCGTTCTCTTTAGCTGCTAAATGCTATGTTCACCAGATAGTCTCCAATTGTATGTGTCTGCTGCTGAGCTGGTAGTGACAGTGGGGTTCTGGACCTTTTTTATTCTGATAATAGCCGCCATCTGCGGCCGAAAACAATGCTGTGAAAGTGGTGGAAGTGAACCAAAACAGGAATGTTATTAAAACCAAAACATGAAAGTTGTCATAAATCTCTGCAGAGTCTGCAGTTGGGTGATACTTGCCTTTGAGTCTTTCACTCAGAGTGATCATATCCAATTCAAAAGAAAACTACAAACAGCTGTCCTCTCAGATATTATCTATAGTAACAATGGGTTTGAGTGAGTTACTCACTGATGGAGCGTCTGTGGACTGGGTTGCGTTGCTTGGTGTTGGGGGAGGCGGAGCCATATCCAGGTAGGGAGCCGTGTCTGGGCAGGTACTCTGTGCTGTTTGATCTCCGCGGAGGAAGTTTAGTCTGAAAAGAAAAAGAGTTACAACGAATCCCAGGAAGGCTGTCATTTCACCAAGGATATAAAGAACATCATGGTTGCTCATTCTGAAAAACATTTAATTAACCAATGTCTCAGATAGACTTTTTTTCACTTACTAGTGTTTATTGCATATTTACATACACAAATAAAACAGAAATAGAACATCAAAATTTTCATCTGCAAAGAAGAGGATAGACGTTACAACTAGTGATATAGTCTATTATTTGGGTATTCAAAATGTTATCCAATAATGTACATTGTTCTAAATCGAATTCATTTTTTCCCATTTTCTGGGAAAACTCATCTTCTTTCACACTTTTTTACAATGCTTTCCATCACAAATATTTTCTGTACAATATCTAACCACTTCCAGTTATATTGAACAGGTCTAAAATTGAACCCTTCTCATAGATTATATATTGTAAAACTTTTTTCGATACTAAATTCACTCAGAATGGTTCTATTTTTGGCCAACTGCAAAAAATATGTGCAAGATTTTTATCGGTTTGGCCACATTGCCCTTCAGCATGTTTGTTGCCTTTGAAGTTGTTTGCTTTTTATATTAAGCGTAATAAAGAAAAGGAATACAACTTTCCAATTAAATTGTCTCCGTTCATGTGAATTTGTGGATGTCTGTAGTGCTACAGGCGTGATGATTTTCCTCTTTTGAGGTTTTGATGTTCAATTCCTTTTTCCACTTCAGTTCTACAAAATAATTAGTTGTAGCCTATTCCACTGACTTTCCTCTGGCCTCTTTTTGGAAGAGGTGTCTCTCTATGTTTCAGGTCTGCCGCGCCCCCTTTCAAGGCCTGGAGCACCCACACCTGAACTTCATCAGTGTGTCAGAGCTGTATATCAACCCCCAGAACCAGAGCTCCTGCCCATTTAGCCTGTGAGCTGTTTGTTGGCTGCTGTCGTTATGTTATTCCTACTGAAACTGTGTTTTTAAAAGCTCTTTGATACAGCTCTGTTCTAGTTATCATTTGTCTTGTCTGGCTGCTCGGTAGAGATCCTTTGTTGAACCAAATTGGGTAACATTGGGGAAGCCTTCAAGGGCTTCTCTGCCATTGACTTTGATCTTCCGGTTTTCTCCGGTTTTGTGGTTAGTTGTGGAGCTTAGTATTGTTTTTCTGTTTGTTCTGTGGATCGGTTGAGCTTTAATTTGGTCTTTAGTGAGGAGTTTTGTTTATTATTTTGGTCTTGGGAGACCCTGATGTATTATGCCTCCATTTCAGAAATTGTATTCGGTTTATTTCTGTTAATCATCTTTCCGTCAATAAATTCTACTTTATTGTTTGTTCTAATTTTGGTTGTAATTTTGCAAAGGGTTTCGGGTAAACTTGTTGTCTTTCTCCCTGTGTTTCTTTAGACATATTATATAGGCCGTAACATAGCCTGACATTCCATTAAACTATGATAAAGTTTAGGAATAATCCTTAATGTTTTTTTTATTCTATGTATTGACCATCACTTCTCCTACTGTATTCTTTTTTTGTGGGTCTTCCATTTTTACTTGTTTATATATCGTCAACTGAGAGATTAAACAAGTCTTCACTCTGAAGTGAAAATCCGTAGAAAGACCTACTGTATTGAGAATTACTAAAGAAGTGGTTTTGCGTTTGGTGTTAGGTGATCCCATTGCAAGATAGTCTGGTTTACATTTTGTTGTCTCACCAAAACACAGCACATGTCTCCTTAAGCTGTAACAAACGTTTATAAAACATTTCACTTGACATGTTGGGTATATTGCATTGTGGTCTGATACATGCGCTAAGCCAATTTGGTTGCCATATAGTAATCTCCTTTTGCATTAAAAATGGTTGATTCTGAAATATTGTGATATTGGGTAGAGTGTCTTTTTAGAGGATGAAAAGTCCTCCATAAATCAAGAAAAGTAATTTCTTCATAGTATTAAGTAGCACATATACAAACTCCTGCTCATTTTGCAATAGTATCACTATGGGTGAGGCACAGCTATTCACCAGTGACAGGATACCATGTTCTTTGTCTTTCACTTTAACATTTTCAAACAAATATCAAAGTTGCTACCCCTAGTTTGTGGCTAGCTATAGGTATGTCAGCTGTAATATATATTTTATATCCACATTTTGTTCAGCTTCTCATTCCCTTGTCATGATCAAGGGATAACCCAAACCATAAACATTTATAGAAATCAGCTTAAGTCCTTAACAATCCATCATTACACTTGCAATGATTGATTTTCACTGTATCCCCTCAATTGAACACCTGAACAATTCTGAATTGCAAACTGGAACGTATACAAAAACAAAGGTGTTTTGCGGGATAAAACAACTTGGATGAACTCCCAAAAAATGTAATTTTCTCTCCTCCATAGCTCCTGAATCCCTTTCATAAGTTGAGGGGGAAAGGCTGGCACAAAGAAAGAACACCTCCTAGAAATGGGGAGCAACCCTCTGTGGGTCCCTCTGCTAATTGTAGCTCTAATATTTTGCATGTTTCCCTATTAGTCAGATGTATCTAGCATTTAAAGTTGTATGAAATTAATATTACACTTACATGTAGTTTGTAATATAAGGTCATATTCTTTGAACAAAGCTTGAAGCAAAGGGATTTGTCTATGAATATGTGTATACCCATGCAGCTATATCATGTTTGTAAACCTGAATGTTCAATAACTGCAAGAACTCAGTATTATTCAAAACAGCGTATGTACCTTCATAATTATATTGCAGTTCAAGCATGAGTCTTTTGTTAAACTTCCTGGAAGTGCTCTTCTGACTGTCTGATTCTCTGTGTTTCGACATGCTAACCCTAACCCTGTTCAGGCAGCAGAGGCACTTCTCGTGAGTTGTTGTACATTTCTCTGTCTTAGTAAATATGAATCTTGGTGAATGGTGTCTGAAAACTGATTGTTCATATATCTGCTGCGCAAAGGATAATTGACTTTTCATTGGGATTCTCTCAATGGTGCCCACATGTAATTTTAACACATGTGCGACCACCACGTAATGTACTGTCAAGAGGTGGTGGTCATTTCACTTATTTCTGTGAGATCATATATAACAGAAAACTGAATATCTTTGAGTTTTGGTGTCACAGTTCAGCTCCACACCCTCATCAGTCTAAACTCCCTTCACCTGATCAGTAATCAAGCCCCTCTATAGACTCCTGCCTCCCAGACACACATTTGCCAGATTGTTTTTCGGTTTTCTATGCCAGACTCTCCAGCACGCTCTCACGGACTGATCTCCTGTTACCGACCCTGCCTGCCCTGTTCTACCCGCCTTGCCTGACTCCCGGTAAACCCACCAGCCTTCTGATCATGACCCTGATTAACTCTGCCTGCTGTATCTGGAAGTTTGTAATAAAATCCAAAGATCCCTGGAATCTTGTGTGTTGCATTTGGACTGTTGGTCATAGAAAACAAGACATTTGAAGAAACTGGGATGGACATTTTGAAAATTATTAATCCAAAAAACAATCAAGACACTGAATTATATCCAAAATAATAGCTAGTTTAAGTAGTGAGTTCTTACAGAAGAGTCAACGGCCTTCCTGATAGCGTCGTACCATTTACTGGCGGTGGAGTGGCTGTCAGTCTGGAGGAGGTACTCACTTCCTGTGTTTGTTGTGATCTGGAACAGATGAGAATAGTGACTTAAGTTGGGTACACTTTTTTCCCCCAAAGGGAAGAAGGTGTTTGTAACGGTGAAATATAATATATATACATTTTAATTAACATAAACTGAAAATAATTGTATTCAGTTTCTCCTAGTCAGTGAGAAAATCATAAATTTACATCTCTAAACTGGTTTTGTCCAGACTAAAAATGTTAATCATCCAGAGGGTTCATGAAATAGTTTTTTTCTATAGTTCAAATATAAGAAATCATGTTTCTGTGAGTCCAGCATGTGGCTGTCATGGAGAGAAATAGGACTCATCCACAAAAAGCAGCTTCAGCGCAGAAACATGTGCATGACAAGTCAAGTGTTACCTTGTGACAGGTTTGTGTTGGTTTGTTACCTGAAAAACGTTTTTCCTGCTCGACTTCTCTGTCGTCCACTCAATAAGAGCTCCACTCAGCTGAACCACATCTGTCTTACTTCCTGGTTTCTGAACACAGAGGATGGTGAGGTCACCCGTCAAATATATGATAATTGCTGTCAAGTGCTTCCTATAGACTTCAATGAGATTCCTACACCTCTCTACGAGTGGTTTGGCCCACTCCTCTTTTGGAAACTGCTCTAGTTATCTCAGCTTTGAAGGCTGCCGTTTTCAGATCTGGACTCATTGCTGGCAGTCCAGAGTTTACCTTTCAACCAATCCTGGGTGCTGTTAGATGTGTTTTTGGGACACTGTCCTGCTGGAGGAACAATGACTTTTGAAGGAGACGCAGCTTTGTGACACTGAGTATAACCTTGCGCTCCAAAATACTTTGGTAATCTCATGATTCCATGCACATATGCAAGTGAGCCATCTCCACGTTTGTCTGTAGGTTCTTTTTTTCTGTAAACAGAGTTTATGCAGTGGACCAAAAAACAACATTCTTTTTCTCATCTGTTGACTGAACATTCTCCCAGTAAGATATTGGCTTGTAGTTATGTTGGGACAAACTCCCGCTGGGCTTTCTTATCTCTCTCAGCTGTGGTGTCATCCTTGGTGTCCTGACACGGAACCTCCTTTCATTGAGTTGGCAACGGATGGTGTGAGTTTAGACCATAGTTCCTTCTGTCTGAATGTCAGCTTGAATCTGTTTTTCAGTTGTCCCAGGTCCTGTCACTATTCGTACAACCCTTGACTGCAATCTTTGGTCAACCTTTCTCTCGCGAGGTTGGCTACAGTACCATGGACCTTAACCTTCTTGATGACATTGTGCACGGTGTACAAAGGAACATCGAGGTCTCTGGAGATGGACTTTAAGGTAGCTTTGAGATCGTCCATGCTTGGCTACGTTCTTCTGTTAGACCTCCTTAGACAATTCTCTACTTTTTTTATTTTGTCATGCTCAGTGTGGAACAAGTAGTGACACAAAGCAGAATGAGTACTTTGGTCCTGCCTTGTGTTATGTCAGTTCGTAAAACGGAGACAAAGTAAAGATAAAGACAAAATAAAGCAGTATTTTCATACCAGACTAGTTTCTTGTTGTCTCTCTTTATAAAACAGCAGCTGGTCTGAGGTCAGTACGCTCCACATGAAGGTCCAGTTCTTCCTTTGCTTCTTACCGCTCTCTGAGATTTTAGCCACATTCAGATGTTCACCTTTCAGCTCGACCTGAACACACACACACATGTTATTTGAACATAAATAAAAAAATAGTGATGCCATGGGGTGTTTTTAATTATTCAGATGTTCACTTAATTCAGAAAACAAAAACTAATTAAATACAGAACAGATGTGGCAGAGGATTTGGGTGAAGTAGAAGGAGGGAGGGTTTATATTTAATCTGTGATGGGACAGTGCATCTGTTTGCAGGATTTGTGTGATTCCAAGTTAATTACTGTGCTGTGAAAATATACTATACGAAGAAGAGCACCGAACGAGCTGCGGTATTCCACGCTCTGGGAGTGAGAACAGTTTTAAAATTAATTTAAAATATGCATCCAGATGTTCTTAAATCAATTCTCATCTTCATTCTGAAAAACTTCTGAAATAAGTTTATTTCTATTGGAAACACATAGAACTAATGTCTGAAATGGGTTTGATACAAATCTACGTTAAAGGATGAGGGCTACATGTGAAAAATCTATTATCTGAGTTTAAAGTCAGATTAGTAACTTTCATTTAAGAATTCTGACTTTATTCACTTAGATCAGAACTCAAATTTCATTTTTCACATGGCCCCTAACCTCTGCCATACAAATCCTTTTTAGGACGTACCAATGGTTCAAAAACAGCAAGTCCTCCTGCAACTAAGACGTTGTGCTGAGACTGATTCCTGCGATGCCGAGAGATCTACAAACAGAAAAAAATAAAAGTTAAAAACTGAACTGCACCACTGTAGGATGGAGGTTCTATGTGGTCTACTTGCAGGCTGTTTAGGTAGGTCGGACTCCTGCAGCACCATGGACTTAGACTGACTGAGGCGTTCTCCGGAGCTCTGGGAGCTCTTTACACGCATCTGCACAGCTTCTTGTGGTGCTGTGCTGCGATGTGGAGGCTGAATCAGCGGAGGCTGCTTCGCAGCACTCTGGAGGTTTGTGATTCTGTGGAGGGACAAAAGATGGTTTTTATTAGTCAATGCGACTTTCCATGTGGTGTTGCTGTCGATCCATTTCTCACTCAGTGTGTTCAGTCTGCATAGCCTCATACATCTTCCAGCAAATATCCACAACCTCTCACTCTTAGTCCGACACACCGTGACACACGGGGAGAGATGAGGATACAGAGAGCAGAGCAGGACTGTTGAGGTGTGAGTTGAGTAAGTCAAATCATAGGATGATCTCCAAAAGAGAAAAATGGCCAGAGAGACCAGAGTCATTAGACTCTGACTGGACAGACTCATATAGGTGTTTCTTATTCTTCCCACACTAATTTCTCTTTTTGGAAGATGAGAAAAATATAATATTGTGGCTTTTTCACTTCACCCTGAATGAACTAAATTTAAAGCTTCAGGGTAATTCAGTGAAAATAATTTTTCTAAAAGTAATTTTGTGATGTAATTTATTTTTTAATCCAGCCGTTATTTTACTTGAAATGAGAAGAACATTTATTCAGTCTACATCAGGGGTCCCCAACTGGCGGACCGGATCCGGACCCAGGACCTAAATCCGATTTGATAATTTAGAATTATACATATTAGGCACTGAGTCACTGAGGCACTTGTTCGGCGGTGCAGGAAACACACCGACCAATGCTTTGTAAATCACATCACGTGATACAGCTCAGCCAATCAAATATGGGTATTCTGAAGTTTCCTAACTCGAGCAAGGTTTACACACACCGTGACACACGGGGGAGAGACGAGGAAATAGAAGAGCAGGGAAATTGCGCTGATCGAAGAAGTTATCACACATGACTCTCTCCAAAAAGAGAAACGTGTTCAGAGAGAATATAATTTATAAGCAAGAATGAACAGAATTTTATATGTTAATTATTCCCACAGGCAGTTAAATCCTCTACCCCTGTCAAGCGTTTTCCCCCACGAACGTGACCGGCTAATCATGATTTTCAGACCCCCGCCCTCGGTAAACTATCAATGGATAAATCCAAAAAAAGAAAAGTCACGGAGGAAAATAGAGTTTAACTCTGCGTGGACGTCTTCATTTGCTTTCACTGCCAACGATGCTGGCTTACCTCTATGCTTCCAGAACAAACACACATGTGCTGAAAAGTGACACGCTGGAATTGTCTTTATTGTCTTTATTCTTGTTCTAAATTTTCATAAATACAACAAACTATAGTTTTTGTATATATAATATAACTATATATAACACTTTACAAGCTGTGATATCAAATAGCTTTTGCGGCTCCAGACAAATTTTATTTGGTGGAAAATAGGACAAAATGGCTCTTTGGATAGAAAAGGTTGCCGACCCCTGATCTAGATGGTCTATACCAGCCAGTTTATCAGTTGGCAGAGACAACAACATTCTCTCAATGTCAGGGGAAGTAACCTGCTCAAAATCAAATTGGCAGTTGTTATCCTTCAGCATATAATTCTCAATTAGTGTGCATGAGGAGGAGCCATCAGTGGGTCTCAAGTTCTTTCTGAGATTATCAACTTTACTCATAAAGTAATTATTGAAGTAATTGGCAATCTCTGCTGGGTTGGTTAGGAGTGCCAAATCTGGGTCCTCCTGTTGACACACTATTGACCAGTTTGCATTTTTTACATCCTCCATAAAGATTCTTCTTGGAAGTGCTTGTATGAACTTTTGTGTTTAATCCTACAGGCTTCTTTAGGGACTTTAGTTTTCATTTTAAGTGCTATTAAATTGTGATCGCTGAAACCAAGAACTACTGATACTGCTTTAGAGCAGTGTTCAGGTGTATTTGTCAAGAAGTGATCGATACATTTTGATGATCTTAGCCCATTCTTATTTGTACTAGTTATTGTTGGTAGTGTAATAGTTTGTGTTAGGTTACAAGCACTGGCTACTGCAAGAAGCCTCTTCTTTAACGGACAGGTAGATAACCAATTGATGTTTAAATCACCAACAAAAAACACTTCTCAGTTTTCATCACTAGATTTATCCAACATTTCACAAATTGAGTCTAAGCATGACATATCCGCACTAGGCGGCCTATAGCAGCAACCCACAAGTATAGGTTTAGTTTGTGGCATGTGAACTTGTAACCACAGTGCCTCAATGTCACACATCATTAAATCACCTCGTACTGTTACTGGAATGTTATTCTGGACATAAAAAGTCACGCCTCCCCCATATCTATTCCGGTCTTTCCTGAACACTGTATATCCATCAACCGCTAGTTCTGTATTTTCAATTGAGGGATCTAAATGTGTCAGATATTGCAAGCATATGGATATTGTTTGGTTGCGTCATACAACTTAATTCATAGATCTTATTTCTTAAGCTACAAATGTTTACATGAGCTATCAGCAGGCCTTTGCCTGGGATATTAAGTTTTTGAGCCCATAGTAAAAATAACACCAAGCAGTAAAAAGTTAGATGGCAAGAGTAGGGCTAAATGACCCAACTCACTCACAAGATTGGTGGTTTTCTCACTGCGTCGTTGTCTTGTAGGAGGATGTGTAATCAGTCTGTCGTGGACGGAGATAGGCAATGTCCCCTCTCTCACGCGCTGCCCTCATGGCTGGCACGAGATCCCTCCTCTTCTGGCGGACAGCCTCCGTAAAGTCCTCATTGATAAAAACGTTAGTTCCTTTTAGGTGTCTAGCATTCTGAAGAGCAGCTACTTTGTCCTCGTATCGAAGGAACTTGACGACTACCGGCCGTAGTCTGTTGCCGTCTGCACCCGGCCGTCCCGTTCGATGTGCGAGCTCCAGCTCCAACTCACGGTTGCTCCCAAGCTGTAGATTTTCCAACAGTAATCTCCGTACCTTATCCTCCACCTCAGCCCATCCTTCGGTTTCAGTTTCTACCATCCCATCAATAACCAGGTTCTTTCTCCTGGACTGGCCCTCTAAACAGTCCATCGCACGCGGCCAGCTGATTTCAGGTCATCCATTTCCTTCTGGGTGTATTGAATGCTTGTTTTGAGATCTTGCAAGTCCTTTAACATGTTGTCCATACGATTGTTCGTAGCGTCCAGTATCATTTCAACAAAACATTTGAAGCTCTTCTCTTGTTGAATAATCTCCGTGAAAACCTCCTTTTGTTGTTGTAGGAGTTTGCGTACCAGAGTTATAGTAACCATATCGAGCGGTGACCGAGAACGGGTTTTGGGCATAAATCAAGATATACACCAGTCTAATTATTGCATAAATCTTATCAGATGTATAATCACCGAGGGTTACAGTTTAGCTCTGTTGGTCGCGTGCAGTAGTATGGCTGATAAAGCTCTGAATACTGGTTTAACTAACACTACTCGTTCAGATAGACCTAAAATAATCTTGTTCGATTTGACGACACTACAAAAGGTTAATCGCACACGAGGTTCTAGGGTTTACAAACTAGAAGAAATTAGGCTTGCTTAAAAGGGATTAAAATAGGATACTTAATGCGAGGAAGAAGTTACAAAGGAAAAACAAAACTGCAAAGAATGAATAAAGAAAACGGAAAAGAAACTGTACGCATAATTAATACGAAAAGAAGAGACCGGGACAAAGAAAGTTATTTAGTTTTATCTATCCAGGCGGGGTGAAGCGGTATCTATGATTGATTAGTAATGTATCTCTCAGCCACTATTCAAACTTCTTTCAATATTAATATTGAAGTACTTTCTTTATGAAATTATTGAATTTACTAGCTTACGCGCTTAAGTCACATACTTCTCTCATTATGAAGTAATAATACAATGGCAAATTATGTTTCTCCATGTAACTGACCGAAATGTTAAACTTAGTTATTATCACTCACTTTAACTATTGATCAAACTATTATTCTGAATCTTTTGATATTAACAATATCGGGGCCTTACCACAGTTGGTCACTAGATGGTAATGTGGCCCCACAAGCTCAGGAAACAAGCTTACTCCTTTGGATTGGTCTGTTGAATAACTTAAGTGAGGTTATTGTATAATTTGAATACTTGTACAGTGTAATTTAGTCCTAAAAACAGTTGTGCATCACCTAGATTCAGTTCCTGTTTGTAGCTTCAAGTTTTATGACTTGATCTGGTAAGGACATTTGTTGAAAATAAAGAGAAGAGGTTATGTGTGTGTTGTAAAGAAAGACCTCAGTTAATCATTTGGTATCTTCACAACCTCTTGTTAACTTCGTTATGTTCTCTGAGATCTTTCTCTGAGGGACGGTCAAAGTTTTCACTTTTACTGACTAAAGTGAAGGAGCAGCATCTGGTCTGTGGGAAGAGTATCTGAGAATCTATTCTAAAACTCTGCTGCGGTGATCAAAGGCCGGATCTGAGACACCAGAATGTCTCTGCAATACCTTCCTGCGGTGGTGGGCTGACTCTCAAGGGTTAAATCAAAGTTGATTTGTTGCTTTATGCTTTGTCTTTTATGCCACCAGAACTGGAACCAGTACCTGAAGCTGCCTTTGTACCTATTATATAAACCAATACAAACCTTTAATAGATCCTATCTGCCTGCTTTGTCTGTGTTTAGGTCCAATCCTCTATATCCTAAATTGTCACTCTCCTTCTCTTCTCCCTGACACTTTTGATCAGTTTCATAATTTTTTGGAAAATTTTGCTTCTGTTTAATAAAATCTCTTCTTCATATATGTTTCCTGTACGGCACATCCACTAAAATCCTTGACAAATTACAAAACATCCGAAACTTAGCTGCCCATCTGCTCACCCACTAACCCTAACCCCCATACAGATATCACACCAGCCCATCAAACCTCCACTGGTTCCACATTCAGCAAAGAATCAAGTTCAAATGTATCCTCATTCGAAGACCTCCTACCTGACCTTGTGTACCGAACTTCTCAGATCAGGTGACAACAACTTCTTCACCCTTCTTCCACAGACCAAGCCCCAGTCACTCCCATTGAGTGATTATCTCACTCAACACCTCAGACATTCACCTTCACTCTCTTTAAAAACTGCTCTGAAAGCCACATATTTAAATCTACTTTTATAAAATGGACTTCATGGACTACAGAGAAAAAGATAACTAGAGATATGAAAGAAATGTTTTTTTCTCAATTAAAAAGTCAGAAGAAGGATTTTGAAACCAGCTCTGGTTTGTGTTACTGGTTGTGTATGTGCCCATACAAAGACATCATATATAGAGACATAGATATTAGATCACCAAACGTCTTATAGTTAAAACTCCAGTTGCTGTGTTTTTGAGTAAATCAAGGCTTCTTGTTGTTGTCTTGGGTCAGCTACAGACAAACTAATAGCAGTGGAGTCTGGATGTTATAAAAACATGTGCAAGGATTATTTGTATTAAATGAGATGGATCTTATTCCATGTTACATACCTGAATGATGTAGCCTTCAAGGCTGTTCTCTTACAGCGTTCGTAGCTATAGCTACAAAATATTGGCTGTAATTTGTAGATATCTCAATAAATGAATCTGCAAGTATAAATGCTCTTTCACTCAAAGGACAGCTTTTTGTGTTCCATGTGAGAAGTCAACATTGATTTATTCGTGTTATAGCTTTGGAAATTAGGTCACGTCACTCCCCTAGTTACTTTAACCCAAACAGGCTCTTTTCCTAAAGCTTTTTTTTATTCCAAAACCTAACTAAGTCATGTCCTGTGAAGACAGAAGTTGATTTAGAAAAGACTACGCTTCTTAGCTATCTCACAAAAAAAATGAAGAGTAATTTGAGTGACAGATTCCGTTCAGACGAATCAGTTTGAAAATAAAGATGAATGCAGCAGAGATGATAAAGTTTTTTGAAACGGGAGTAAAAGCAGCAGAGTTTATCGCACTGATGGCAACTTTAAACTCTAGTCTGAAATGAAAACAACCATCAGAATTTCTGAAGATATTTGAAGCATCACTGTGATGTCACAATGTCTCAGTTCTGTGGGTTAAGAGGTTTTAGTAACTGACTGTGAGATAAAACCACAGTCATCACATACTGTATCTAAAACCGTCTTGAAGTAATGCTATGATAAGTAAAGCTTCAGTAACAGGAAACAAAGTGGAATCCTCAATACGGAAGCATGGAGACTTATTATCATCTCCTCGCATTATGTGAACATAATGTAAGGTTGTTGTTACCCTGAGGATGTATGTTCAACTTTAATTCTAAAAATGGCTTTAAAAAATGCACAAGTGGAAATTGTAAACATCAACCATCAAGTAAAGTTCAAACTTTCTGTATTTTAACCATGTCACATGAGTGAGTTTAGGCCCACAGTTGACCCAATTTATCTGGAGAAACGTGAAGAAAAATGACAACACTAACGCCAACCCAGGACGACAAAACCTACACGATAATTCAGAAGATCATTTAGTGTGATCTTACCTTGTACCCGCCATCTCTGTGTGTCATCGATCAAAGAAGTCAAGACACAGAGAGTCGAGGCCTGACTGTTAGAGGAAGTATGATGAATCACGTGGTTTCTTCAAACCAGCCGTCTCTCACACAACTGCTGCACCCTCCCCATTTCCTGAAGAAAAAAAAACCTAACCTCATTTTCATCAGACCAGACGTGAGCAGTTTGTCACTTCTGCTAGTTAGGGTGCAAACATATGCAGAGCCAGATAAAGGAGTCTGGACTACTATCGCTGTAAAGAGCCAATCTTCTAGAGCTATGGAAGTTGTTCCAAAGGGTTAGACTAAAGAGTTCCCTCTTGTGGTATTTATCCGTGAAGGTTTGGATTTTATTTGTCAAAGTTTTGAAATATTAGTCTCTTAGATAATTTGAATGTCAAATCTGCTTTCAATGTGTCCTTGATACTTTAAATAATATATCCACAACACACAGACAGTTTTCAATGGAACTAATTTCCACTGAAGATATAGTCATTTCAAACTTCATAGCAGTAGGACTTGGGGATATTTTTGAACTGTGTGCCGGCATAGTAGATGACGCTGTTTTCTGCCTTTCTAGTTGCTATTAATGGTATGAACGCAATCTGGCATTCAACAAAAATAATAAAAAATGGACGTAAAACTTTTCATGCGAATACTTCAGATAAAAAAGGAGACGACAGGAATTTCCATCAACTCTTGTGGCACTGAATGTCCATTTACAGAAAGTAAATGGACATGACATTCTACAGGATGGGGCTATGCTGCAAATTGCTTTCACAATAAATCCCTCTTGTTTTTCACATGCAGTCTAGTCTTGAAGAATTTAACAACATTATGATTTATTAGAACAAATGACATTTAACCGATCTATTCAGGTCTGATGTTGACCAGCTGGGGTAGGATTGAAATTGCAGGTTGGTTTTCTTCTGACTGGTTCTGAAAATACACAAGTTGATTCCCAAATCAAAAGATTTCAAAATTATGGCCATTCGTACAGTTTTTTAACCATGTATTTTGTATGTATATGGAGAGACATTATACCTAGCCCTAACAAAAACAAACTATAACAACTAAATACAAAAACTAAAAATAATTTCTGACAAACTGAAACTAAAAAAAGTGGCGATGTGAGCTGGCTTTTTGTGCAACATAACGAAGCATCTCACTGCGCTAAACCTCCAGCTTCAGGGACCATTATCCCCTTATCTGCTGGTTTGATTACCACCGAGGTATCCCCCTAGAGTTCCAATAGTGCCCTCCGTTCTTCCCCTGTCAGGTTATCCTCCTCCCGTACTACCCCTATATTGCCCAAGATCTCTCTGTCTACCTCAAATAACTGTAAAAGTCGTTTTGGTAGTGTGGAAGGGGATGGTTCCCAAGTGGATGCTGACCTAAACGGTACTCGTTCTCCCGAAGGTATCCCCCCAAAATACGCAGCTATTCCCAGTCGTCTATGGTACGCTGAGAGTTCCTAACCCAAGATCCTTTCAGCCCTTTTCCTCTGGGAAATGTTCCACCTGGGGTTACACTCAATGACAGTCGTTAAAACAGATTTCCATCCATGTAATAGGAAGTGTTTCACCAAAGGTGTCTCCATCTTTTTCCTCTTCAGTATATTGTGTTTGTGTTGAGTGAAACGAATAGATATGGTGTTGCCTGTTTCACCCACATACTGTAAACCACACTTTTTACAAGAAATCAGATATACACAATTTTTTGACTTCAGACTGCCCCGGGTCATTGTCTGAAAGACCTCTTTTGTGTACAGATTAGTGAACCAGTTTTGGTGTTTAAAATACTGGCCCTGTACTCTGGATTTAGGATCCGAGAGGGGTTTAATCTTCGCTTTTACCAGGAGATCCTGTAAATTCTTATTTTTCCTGAATGCAGCAATAACACTATAGTTTTGTAATGTTGAGGTTCCTGTAATATGTTTGTGAAAGTTCCTCCTACTTTCTCTGATCAGTTCAACCGTTGACGGGGAAAATGTCGTCACAAATGGAAGGTTACAAGTTACTACTGGTACTTTAGTTTGCTGAAATGACCTCCTGCATTTTCTAAGAAAGGTCCTAGAGTACCCTCTGGTGGACAAAGCTCGAAACAACACTATAACTGCTGAATTAAAATCCTCTTCAGTGCAAATTCTGTGAAATCTCAACAGCTGCGATTTAATCAGGCCTGCATAGGTGTGTTTTGGGTGGAAACTGGTTTTGTGGAGCAGAGCGTGTGTGTCTGTCTCCTTAAAGGCAAGGCAAGGCAAGTTTATTTGTATAGCACATTTCAACAAGGTAATTCAAAGTGCTTCACAAAACCATTAGAAGCATCAAAACATAAGACAAAAGAAAAGGAGATTTAAAAACAATTAAGAACATTCATTAAAACACAGTGTAAACAGTTTCATAGTAAAATGCAGAAATGCAGGAAATTGATTAATATATTAATTGAATGTGGTTCAATTAAAGGCAGCAGCAAACAGAAAAGTCTTCAATCTTGATTTAAATGAGCTGAGGGTCTCAGCAGACCTGCAGCTTTCTGGGACTTTGTTCCAGATATGTGGAGCAGAAAAACTGAACGCTGCTTCTCCATGTTTAGTTCTGACTCTGGGAACAGAAAGTAGGCCGGTCCCAGACGACCTGAGGGGTCGGGATGGTTCATAAGGTAGCAGCAGATCAGAGATGTATTTTGGCCCTAAACCATTCAGTGCTTTGTAAACCAACAGCAGGATTTTAAAGTCAATTCTTTGTTGGACAGGAAGCCAGTGCAAAGACATCAGAACTGGGGTGATGTGATCCACCCTCCTGGTCTTAGTGAGGACTCGAGCTGCAGCGTTCTGAATCAGCTGCAGCTTTCTGATGGACTTTTTACAGAGACCTGTAAACACACCGTTACAGTAGTCCAGTCTGCTGAAGATAAATGCGTGGACAAGTTTTTCCAAATCCTGTTGAGACATAAATCCTCTAATCCTTGATATATTCTTCAGGTGATAGGAGGCTGATTTTGTAATTGTCTTGATATGGCTGTTCAGGTTGAGGTCTGAATCCATAACTACACCTAGATTTCTGGCTTGGTTTGTGGGTTTTAACATCAGTGATTGAAGCTGAGCGGTGATTTTCAATTGTTCGTCCTTGGTACCAAAAACAATTACTTCTGTTTTATCTTTGTTTAATTGAAGAAAATTCTGGCACATCCAGTTGTTGATTTGTTCAATGCAGTTACCCAGCCCTTGTATGGGATTATAGTCCCCTGGTGACATAGTTATGTAGATTTGTGTCGTCTGCATAATTATGATAACACACTTTGTTGTTTTCCATAATCTGAGCTAGTGGAAGCATGTAGATGTTGAACAGAAGAGGCCCCAGTATTGAACCTTGGGGAACACCACGTCATTTTGGTCAGCTCTGATGTGTAATCGGCTACAGACACAAAGTATTCTCGGTCCTTCAAGTAGGATTCAAACCAGTTAAGTGCTGTGCCAGAGAGTCCCACCCAGATTTTTAGTCTTTCTAGGAGTATGGCATGGTCGACCGTGTCGAATGCAGCACTGAGATCTAGTAACACTAAGACTGAACTTCTGCCATTGTCTATGTTTAAGTGGATGTCGTTGAAAACCTTAACAAGAGCAGTTTCAGTACTGTGGTGCTGTCGAAAGCCTGACTGGAAAACATCAAAGCAGTTATTTACGGCCAAGAAGTTGGTCAGCTGTTGGAAAACCGCTTTTTCAATTATTTTACTTAAAAATGGGAGGTTTGATATTGGCCTATAATTTTTCATCGTTGCGGAGTCTAAACTAGCCTTCTTTAGGAGCGGTTTAATAACTGCAGTTTTTAGGGCTTGTGGGAAGACACCTGAGAGAAGGGATGTGTTTACAATTTGTAAAAGATCAGTGGTCATGCAGTTTGAAATATTTTTGAAAAAGTGTGTTGGTAGAATATCCAAGCAGCAGGAGGATGACTTCAGATGTTGTATAATGTCTTCTAGGCTTCTACGGTCGATTGAATGAAATTGTGTCATGATATTTGAATGGATGTTATTCAGAGATGGGGACAACACATATCCTGTGGTTGGTGTGGAGGCACTGACTGCTTGTCTGATTTTCTGAATTTAGTCAGTAAAAAAGGAGGCAAATTGATTGCATGCCCCGGTGGATTGGAGCTCAGCAGCTACCGACACTGGAGGGTTTGTTAGCCTGTCGACGGTAAAGAACACTTTAATCGCTAGTGTGTGAGTCTCCTGGAACCTTTCGTTCTTAAAAGTGGTGGTGTCCAGGCAATCAACAGAGTTCAAACTGCTGGTGGATTTTAGCTTGATTGATTCACTGTGATTATTAAGCGTGTTCAGAAAGATGTCAAAATCCTCTCTCGAGTGAGGCCACACCCCCCAGATGTCATCTAAAAATCTGTAATAGTACAGAGGTTTTTTAGGACATATCTTCAGAGCCGACTCCTCCCATTCCGCCATGAAGATATTTGCATATGTGGGAGCAAATTTCTTCCCCATAGCTGTACCTTTTAATTTGAAGGAAGAATTCTCCATTAAATGTGAAATCATTTTTGGTCAAATTAATCTCTAATAACTAATAATTATTCTTCTGGTCTTTTTTTGTTTGGGTGTTTCCGAAATACATTTTTTATGGCCTGCATGCCTTCTTTGAAGTCAATATTAGTATATAGACTGTCTATGTCAATTGTGAACAGAATAGAGTTGTCAGGAATGTGTAGTTTTTTCACTATGTTGACAAAGTGGTACGTGTCCTTAATGTAACTAGGATGTGTGGTCGAGAGAGGATTGAGGAAGTAATCCAGGTACTCTGCAGTGTAATTTCAATCAGGAGAGACTTGTTTTATAATTTAACAATGATTTATTATACAAGCTTCAAATATGAAAAGTGCTAAGTCTTTGGCGATTGGACTCCATCCTGAAGTACTATCGCCGAGGGTAGGGATACCGAGGTCCAACAGACCTAATGCCCCCTGGAGTCCAGACACTGGTGGTGGTGGTGAAAGTTGCTGCAATCTGATGATGAATCAGGAGCCTGACTGTGATGCTGACTGGGGTGGAGGCGGGTTGCATCTGCTTAACGCTGAAATGACAACTGACAGCAGCAGAGAGAACGCTTTAAAGTTTGACAGCAACGATCTGATTGGCTTAAGGAAACTGTGTGCCGAATCTGGTTGGTTGCTTAACAGTGCACGCCCCCAATCAGCTGATAGAGTAATTACAAGGAGAGGAGAGACAGAGATCACAAGCGAATGTCTTCCTGACTGAACTTGCGCTTGAGCTACATATGTTTCACTGCTGCAGTCAGACACGATGGGTCTACCTGGAGGGATTTCATGTGGCTTGCTCCACTTCTTCAGATCCTTGTGAATTTTAGGCAGCATGTAGAATAATCTGGCTCTGGGTTCCGAGCTGCCCAGTAAATAATATTTCTGTTTTGCCTTGATGAACCTTTTCTCATAAAGAGCTTGAATGATTTTGTTCATAATAGGAATAGTCTCTGGATAAATAGGTTTGGTCAATTTAGTGTATTATTTGGGGTCGTGAAGTTGTCGATAACCCTCCCATACATATTGTTCTCTGTCCATAATGACCATAGCACTGCCCTGGTCAGCTGGCTTGATGATGATATGTTTGTTACTGTTCAGTTCTGTCAGTGCTCTTACCTCTTCAGTACTCAGGTTGGGTGATACACAATGAACCTTAAACTCAGTATCCAAATACTGCAGGTCCTCCTTGATGACAGCAGTGATTTCACTGGGTGTTTGTCCCTGGGGGGGTGTCCAGGTTGATTTCTGAATGAAAGGGTTAGGGTTAGGGAAATCGTTTTGTTTGGTTCACCCACTGCCGTAAAGCAATGGGTTTGCCTATGCACTGTCACATAACCCGCCCAACCCAGGAACCCTCAGCCCTCATTGAGGCCCCCCGGTGCTCTGGTGCCTAATCTGGCGATCCAGACTTTCTCCTTGTGTCTCCTTTGTGACACATTCCATCCTGTGTTACATTCAATAACAGTGGTCCTGAGTGAGTCCCAGCCATGTGTTATAAAATGTTTCACCAGGTGTGTGTCTGCCTTCTTCTTCCTGACAATGTTGTATCTGTGCTGGGTAAATCTGGTGGAGACTGAGTTCCCCGTTTCCCCCACATACTGAGACTTGCATGTTGTACAATAAATTAAATAAACACAATTTGTGGTTTTCAGACTCCCCCTCGTCTTATTTTAAAAAGTTTCTCCAGTATTTTGGTTCTGTATCCACTGTTTGTGTTTAAAGTATGTCTCTGCTTTCTTAAGTACAGGGACCGAGGCAGATCCTAATTTGGCCCTCATGAGGAGATCTTTTCGATTTTTATTTCTCCTGTATGCAGGAAGAATGCTATGATTTTGTAAAATCTTCGTCCCTGTGGTGATTCTCTGGAAGTTTTTTTTTGCATTTATTGGATAGCTCCCTGGTGGATGGTGAAAACCTGGTGATCAGGGGAATATTGCATGTGACCATGATAGGTTTGGTTTCTAGAAATGTTCTGTAACATTTTCTGCAGAAGGTCCTGGAGTACCCCCTGGTGGACAAAGCCGTGAATAGGATTTTGACTGCTTTGTGGAAATCTTCAGGCCTGGTGCAAATCCTATGAAACCTCAGTAGTTGTGACTTTATGAGTCCTGCATATGTATGTTTGGGGTGGAAGCTGGTCTTGAAAAGTAGGGCATGTGTGTCTGTTTCTTTAAAGAAGACCTTAACGTCCAGTGTGTTTTCTTCGAATTTGTCTCCTTTATAGGTTGTTGTCCAAAAAGTCAACTGTTGTGAGACTGTGTGGATTTAATTTTTATAGATTCTCTGTGATTATGTAGAGTATTGAGAAATGCGTCAAATTCTTCTCTGGAATGTTGCCATATTCCCCAGATGTCGTCCAGAAACCTGTAGTAATGCAGTGGTTTCAATGTGCAGGCCCATAGCTGTTCCTTTAATCTGCAAAAACATATCCTGATTGAAAACAAAGTTGTTTCTCCTGAGATTAATTTCTAGGAGTTGCAATAGCTCCTTGTCTGGCCTGTGTTTGTTGGAATTTCTTTGAAAGATATTTTTTATGGCTTGCATGCCCTCCTTAGTGTCTATATTTGTGTACAAGCTGTCAATATCGATGGTAAATAGGATAGCATCTTCTGGAATAGTTAGTTCTTTCACCAGGTTTACAAAGTGATACGTATCTTTGATGTAGCTTGGATGTATAATATGTCTCACTATTGCAGTCTGAGACTATAGGTCTCCCCGGAGGAATGATGTGTGGTATGCTCCACTTTGCAGCATCCTTGTGGATTTTTGGCAGCATGTAAAATATTCTGGCTCTGGGTTCATTGTCCCCCATCAGATAATGCTTTTGTTTTTTATTTATGAAACCCTTTACACAGAGAGAATTTAAGATTTTGTTCACCATAGGTATTGTTTCCAAATAGATAGGTTTGTCTAATTTGACATAATATTTAGGATCGTTCAATTGTCTGTAACCCTCCCATAAGTACTGTTCTCTGTCCATAACTACAATTGAGCTGCCTTTATCCGCTGGTTTAATAACTAGTCTTTTGTTTTTTGTCAATTCCAATAGGGTAAGATATTCTTGAGGTCAAATTTGGAAGTGTCCGGTGATTAGTGAAGAACTCTTGAAAGTACTTTGTGTCAGCCCTGATAATTTTAACTATCTCTTGCGGGATTACTGATTGTGGGGGAGACCAGTTAGATTTGTGAATGAATCTTAATCCGGTTGTTTCAGGTGAGTCCTCGTAATAGGCTGCTAATTTCAGTCTCCTGTGATACTGTTGTAAGTCAAATCTAGCTTGTAATTTGATGTCCTCATTAGTGCCTTTAGTGGGAATAAAACTCAATCCTTTATTAAGGAGAGAAATTTGGTTTGCGGTGCATATGAAATTTGTGGCCAAATTGATAACTGTTTTGTCCCCCTCCTTAGCAGGAAGGTTAGTGGGGGCTTCTAGTTTAAACCAAGATGACAACACCAGTGATCAAAGATAACCCTTGCTGTTTGAGGTGTCCAATGGATGTGGTTGTGGTCCGTTCTGAATACCTCGTCCTGCACCGTTGGGATGTGGTTCTCCAGGGCGGCAATGTGGGTGTTCAGGTGAGTCAGCCGCCGTTTTTCCTGAAGAGGGAGGCCGGGGGAGAAGTTGACTTGTGGGACCAGTACCTGTGCAAGAGGAAACTTGATCTTACACATTCTCAGTGTTCTCTGCAGCTGTTTGACTGCAGTCTCTTTGGATTTCTGGACTCTGTTGTTCAGGCCGAAGGCGAGGATGATTTTTTCCACTGGTCCTGGTCTTTCCCAGAATGTCTTCAGCATGTCTGAGGTTGGCTCCCGGGAAGCCGTCGACCTGCAGTCCTGTGATGGTATATGCGGGAAATCTGTTAACATTAGAGTCTCCAATTATGATACATTTTTCTTTAATGTAGAGGATCCAATCGTGTGTCTTTCTGGATGGTGTCTGGTGGGATGACAGGGTCCGGGTCCCTGTGGCGTGGTGACGTCCCCAGGTGTGTGGCCCAGTAGGGTCTGTACTGCAGTCTGGAGTCTGTTCCCCCCACAAGGGATGAGTGACCCTGGGCCCCCATTCCAGCCTATGTGGGATATGTTGTCCGAATCTTGGTTCCCAGGAACTGTGGGCTCCTCCTGGGAGAGTTCCGCAGGGGAGCTGGTGACGGACAGCGCATCTTGGTTGTCAGTACTTAGTGTCATGGGAGGGGCCACTCTGGGGAGGGTTAGGGTTTGGGTTAGGGTTAGGGTTAGGGTTAGGTTTAATTGGAGGCGGGGCCCTCCTAAGAGGGCCACGAGGGGCACTGGCACAAGGGGGCTGTCCTTTAAAAAGGCTTTAATAAAAACCCTGGAGATAAAAAAAACAAAAAAACAATTTTATTAAAACCAGCCTGACAGCAGAGCAACCGCCAGCGGGACAGACGGAGAGGAGATGTTAAAAGGGGAAGGGGAGTTTAAAAAGCAGGCAAACTAGGGGACAAGGAAAAAAAAGGCACAATAACACACAATAATTCCCCAACCAATATATAAATATATAAAAAGGTCTTAATAAAGTTAAAACCCTGATATAAGTTATATAAAAAGATAATTTAACATATAATAAATATATAAGTGCTTTAAAAGGAATAACCTAAGTAATAAGTGCTATAAATGTAAAAATATAAAAAGATAATTTAACAGATAATAAATGTATGTACAAAAACCACATCTAAAACTTTAAAAAGATAAATAAATAGATAAGTGCTTTAAAAAATAATTTAAGTGATAAGTGCTTTAAAATATAAAAACATGCAAAAGTGGAAACATGTGTAAAATGATGATATTCACAGTAAGCCATAAAATCAGGAGTCAATAAAAACAGACTGGGCGTTAATATTTTTCATTCAGCCCGTGAGGGTCTATGGTACCCAGTCTGTGGATCCATTTCCTCTCCGCTGCTTGCCGCTGCGCCCTGCTCCACTGCCCGCTGCTCTCCAGGCCCACACTTTGGAGACCATGTGAGCCATGGAGTTTAAAATGTGCATATAGGACGCTCGTGCCATTCCCACTGTTGATCATATAAAAATGCTGCTTAATCCTAAAATGTAGCTCATTCTTTGTCTCCCCCACGTACAGTTTGTGGCAGGCCCCGCATCTAAGAGCATAAACCACATTAGAGGCTGTGGGTGGTAGGGTCTGCCCCAGGTTAAAACAGAGTCTGCTCTGGGGGTTAAAAACGTGGGGGAGACTCATAAAACCGATCTCCGAACCTCGAAGCGCCTCCCTCCTGGTCTCTTTTTTGTTTAAGTCAGTGTGGACCAGGATATCTTTTAAATTTTTATTCCTGCGAAAGGCGGAGATCATACGGCACCCAACCAGGGCGGTACAGTCCTCCCTCGTCCCCTGGAAGTTGCTTCTCAGTGTCTTTAAAAAGTTGTGTGTCCCATCTGAGAAGGTTGTAATTAAGGGGACAAGGGATAGGTCGGACGGCCGCACCTGGGTGTTGTTGTTGTTAAAGGTGCCGGCGATCTCCGCCTTAATACTTCTGAGGAAGCGCTTCGAGTAACCCCTGAACCTCAACGCACCAAACAAGGTGCTGGTCGCCTCCTCCACATGCTCCGGGAAGGTGCAGATTCTGTGGAAGCGGATCAACTGGGATTTGATGAGACCTCTGTACGTGTGCTTGGGGTGATAGCTCGACTTGTGAAGGAGTGCGTGGCGGTCAGTGTCCTTAAAATATACCCTGGTGGCTAGTGTTTTCTGCTGGTCGCCGGAGTCACGGAAGAAGACCCGTGTGTCAAGGAACTCGACCGTGTCTGCCTGGATATTGTGTTTAAGTTTGATCCTGGGATGATGTGAGTTGAGGGTGTCCAGAAATGTATGAAAGTCCTGTTCCGTGTGATTCCAGAGGCCGAAGATGTCGTCCAGGTACCGGAAGTACAGGAGGGGTTTATGTCGGATTTTGGTGAAGGCCTCCTCCTCCCAATGGGCCAGGTAGATGTCAGCATACGATGGTGAGTATTTCCGGCCCATTGCACAACCACACAGCTGGAGATAGTGCTTATTGTTGAATTTGAAGTCATTTCTGGTGTGGGTAATTTGTAGTAACTGTATGATTTCTTTGTCGGGTCTGGCTGGGTCTGGGTGTTTATTGAAAATGTTTTGAATGGCAGCAAGGCGGGTTAGGGTTAGGGTTAGGGTTAGGGTTAGGGGTTAGGGTTAGGGTTAGGGTTAGGGGTTAGGTTTAATTGGAGGCGGGGCCCTCCTAAGAAGGCCACGAGGGGCACTGGCACAAGGGGGCTGTCCTTTAAAAAGGCTTTAATAAAAACCCTGGCGATAAAAAAAACAAAAAAACAATTTTATTAAAACCAGCCTGACAGCAGAGCAACCGCCAGCGGGACAGACGGAGAGGAGATGTTAAAAGGGGAAGGGGAGTTTAAAAAGCAGGCAAACTAGGGGACAAGGAAAAAAAAGGCACAATAACACACAATAATTCCCCAACCAATATATAAATATATAAAATGGTCTTAATAAAGTTAAAACCCTGATATAAGTTATATAAAAAGATAATTTAACATATAATAAATATATAAGTGCTTTAAAAGGAATAACCTAAGTAATAAGTGCTATAAATGTAAAAATATAAAAAGATAATTTAACAGATAATAAATGTATGTACAAAAACCACATCTAAAACTTTAAAAAGATAAATAAATAAATAGATAAGTGCTTTAAAAAATAATTTAAGTGATAAGTGCTTTAAAATATAAAAACATGCAAAAGTGGAAAAATGTGTAAAATGATGCCTAATAACCCTATTCACAGTAAGCCATAAAATCGGGAGTCAATAAAAACAGACTGGGCGTTAATATTTTTCATTCAGCCCGTGAGGGTCTATGGTACCCAGTCTGTGGATCCATTTCCTCTCCGCTGCTTGCCGCTGCGCCCTGCTCCACTGCCCGCTGCTCTCCAGGCCCACACTTTGAAGACCATGTGAGGGTTAGGGTTAGGGTTAGGGTTAGGGTTAGGGGTTAGGGTTAGGGTTAGGGTTTAGGGTTAGGGTTAGGGAAATCGTTTGGTTTGGTTAGCCCACTGCTGTAAAGCACTGGGTTTGCCTATGCACTGTCACATAACCCGCCCAACCCAGGAACCCTCAGCCCTCATTGAGGCCCCCCGGTGTTTTGGTGCCTAATCTGGCGATCCAGACTCTCTCCTTGTGTCTCCTTTGTGACACATTCCACCCTGTGTTACATTCAACAACAGTGGTCCTGAGTGAGTCCCAGCCATGTGCTATAAAATGTTTCACCAGGTGTGTGTCTGTCTTCTTCTTCCTGACAATGTTGTACCTGTGCTGGGTAAATCTGGTGGAGACTGAGTTACCCGTTTCCCCCACATACTGAGACTTGCATGTTCTACAATAAATTAAATAAACACAATTTGTGGTCTTCAGACTCCCCCTCGTCTTATTTTGAAAGGTTTCTCCAGTATTATGGTTCTGTATCCACTGTTTGTGTTTAAAATATGTCTCTGCTTTTTTAGGTACCGGGACCGAGGCAGATCCTATTTTGGCCCTCACGAGGATATCTTTTAAATTTTTATTCCTCCTGTAAGCAGGAAGAATGCTGTGATTTTGTAAAATGTTCGTCCCTGTGGTGATTCTCTGAAAGTTTTTTTTACATTTATTGGATAACTCCCTGGTGGATGGTGAGAATCTGGTGATCAGGGGAATATTACATGTGACCATGATAGGTTTGGTTTCCAGAAATGTTCTGTAACATTTTCTGCAGAAGGTCCTGGAGTACCCCCTAGTGGACAAAGCCGTGAATAGGATTTTGACTGCTTTGTGAAAATCTTCCGGCCTGGTGCAAATCCTATGAAACCTAAGTAGTTGTGACTTTATGAGTCCTGCATATGTATGTTTGGGGTGGAAGCTGGTCTTGAAAAGTAGGGCATGTGTGTCTGTTTCTTTAAAGAAGACCTTAACGTCCAGTGTTTTATTTTCTTTGAATTTGTCTCCTTTATAGGTGGTTGTGTCCAAAAAGTCAACTGTTGTGAGACTATGTGTGGACTTAATTTTTATAGATTCTCTGTGATTATGTAGAGTATTGAGAAATGTGTCAAATTCTTCTCTGGAATGTTGCCATATTCCCCAGATGTCGTCCAGAAATCTGTAATAATGCAGTGGTTTCAATGTGCAGGCCTTAAGGGCTGATTCCTCCCACTCTGCCATGAAGATGTTTGCGTATGCTGGAGCGAATTTCTTCCCCATAGCTGTTCCTTTAATCTGCAAAAATATATCCTGATTGAACACAAAGTCGTTTCTCCTGAGATTAATTTCTAGGAGTTGCAATAGCTCCTTGTCTGGCCTGTGTTTGTTGGGATTTCTTTGAAAGATATTTTTTATGGCTTGCATGCCCTCCTTCGTGTCTATATTTGTGTACAAGCTGTCAATATCAATGGTAAACAGAATAGCATCTTCTGGAATAATTAGTTCTTTCACCAGGTCTACAAAGTGATATGTATCTTTGATGTAGCTTGGATGTATAATTGAGAGTGGATTAAGAAAATAGTCCAAGTACTCTGCTGTATAATATGTCTCACTATTGCAGTCTGAAACTATAGGTCTCCCCGGAGGAATGATGTGTGGTATGCTCCACTTTGCAGCATCCTTGTGGATTTTTGGCAGCATGTAAAATATTCTGGCTCTGGGTTCATTGTCCCCCATCAGATAATGCTTTTGTTTTTTATTTATGAAACCCTTTTCACAGAGAGAATTTAGGATTTTGTTCACCATAGGTATTGTTTCCAAATAGATCGGTTTGTTTAATTTGACATAATACCTAGGATCGTTCAATTGTCTGTAACCCTCCCATAAGTACTGTTCTCTGTCCATAATTACAATTGAGCTGCCTTTATCTGCTGGTTTGATAACTAATCTTTTGTTTTTTGTCAATTCCAATAGGGCAAGATATTCTTCAGGGGTCAAATTTGGAGGTGTCTGGTGATTAGTGAAATACTCTTGAAAGTACTTTGTGTCAGCCCTGATAATTTTGACTATCTCTTGGGGGATTACTGATTGTGGGGGAGACCAGTTAGATTTGTGAATGAATCTTAATCCGGTTGTTTCAGGTGAGTCCTCGTAATAGGCTGCTAATTTCAGTCTCCTGTGATACTGCTGTAAGTCAAATCTAGCTTGTAATTTGATGTCCTCATTAGTGCCTTTAGTGGGAATAAAACTCAATCCTTTATTCAGGAGAGAAAGTTGGTTAGCGGTGCATATGAAATTTGTGGCCAAATTGATAACTGTTTTGTCCCCCTCCTTAGCAGGTAGGTTAGTGGGGGCTTCTAGTTTAAACCAAGATGACAACACCAGTGATCAAAGATAACCTTTGCTGTTCGAGATGTCCAATGGATGTGGTTGTGGTCCGTCCTGAATACCTCCTCCTGCACTGTTGGGATGTGGTTCTCCAGGGCGGCAATGTGGGTGTTCAGGTGAGTCAGCCGCCGTTTTTCCTGAAGAGGGAGGCCGGGGGAGAAGTTGATTTGTGGGACCAGTACCTGTGCAAGAGGAAACTTGAGCTTACACATTCTCAGTGTTCTCTGCAGCTGTTTGACTGCAGTCTCTTTGGACTTCTGGACTCTGTTGTTCAGGCCGAAGGCGAGGATGATTTTCTCCACTGGTCCTGTGGTCCTGGCGTTTTCCAGAATGCCTTCAGCATGTCTGAGGTTGGCCCCTGGAAAGCCGTCGACCTGTAGTCCTGTGATGTTGTATGCGGGAAATCTGTTGACATTAGAGTCTCCAATTATGATGCATTTATCTTTAATGTAGAGGATCCAATCGTGTGGCTTTCTGGATGATGTCAGGTGTCTGGTGGGATGACAGGGTCCGGATCCCTGTGGCGTGGTGACGTCCCCAGGTGTGCGGCCCAGTAGGGTCTGTACTGTAGTCTGGAGTCTGTTCCCCCCACGAGGGGTGAGTGACCCTGGGCCCATATTCCCGCTTGTGTGGGATGTGTTGTCCAGATCTTGGTCCCCTGGAGCTGTGAGCTCCTCCTGGGAGAGTTCCTCAGGGGAGCTGGTGACGGACAGCGCATCTTGGTTGTCCGTATTTAGTGTCCTGGGAGGGGCCACTCTGGGGAGGGTCAGAGGGTTGGCTCCTGTTGCTGTTCTCGGCACGAGAGAGAAGGAGCCTCCCCTGCAATGGCGGCCGGCAGTTCGGATCTGCATCCTCTGTGGACGTGGGGAAGGATGTTGAAGGTTAGTGGGCGTGTCCTCATTCCCTCGTGGTGGAGGGGGGAGGTCCTCCCTCTGGGACTGGGACAAGATGGGGGTGCTGGGTGCACTCTGATCTGCCCCAACTGTTGCCGTCTCCCTCTGTGCTGCGGGTTCAGGAGACCTGTCCCTCGGTGTTGGTGCTCCATCTGCTGACTCCAGATCTGAGCTGCTGGAGGAATCATCGCACTCCTCCTCTGTGAGCTGCCTCAATGTGTCTGTGATCACCTGTTCTGCCTTTTCTAGTGTGTCATCAGCTAGTCTCTTTCCCAGGCTCCTTTTAGCCCAATTTGAGGCTATTTGAAAAGGAGCTCCCCATTCTTTAACTCTGAGCTTAGAGAGTGCCTCCAGTTCGACTTCCGCTGTCTTCTCATAATGCTCTTTGAGTGTTTTTAAAGTGTTTCTAGCCCAATTCTTGGCGTTGCCTTCAATTGTCTTTAAAACGTTGGGATTTGGGATTGCAGGTTTGATGGCTGTGGTCAGATGTTTAGTCATTTTTTCTATAGTCAAAGGAGGTTTTTCATTTGTGACATTTAGAAAATTATGTAATGTCTTTATCACCTTGAACAGAATGCGGCACTTCAAAGCAAAGTCCGGGTCGTCCGACCTGGGTCCGCTGTCATCTCGTTGTTCGCGGCTGCGGGAGTGTTGCCGCGTCGTTCCGCGTCCGCCGTCGCGTCGTCCTGCTCCGTGCGTGTTGTTGTGGCCCTCCCCGGTCCGTGGTCGGCGGGTGCTGTGGTCTCGAGCTCTTCTGCGACCATGCTCTCCCTCCCTGTTCCCCCAGGGCGGGTCGCGTCGTTGTCTAGTATCTCGTTGCAATGCGCTCCTCACGATAGGAGCGCGCACTCCGCGAACTCGCTCCGGCGAGCTGCGGCGCGAGCCGGAAACATGGCCTCTCCGGCTGTAATAGTCTCTTTCTGTTCTTCTTACCGGGCTGGTCCGGTGGTGGTTAGGGTTAGGGTTAGAGGGTTAGGGTTAGGGTTAGGGTTAGGGTTAGGTTTAATTGGAGGCGGGGCCCTCCTAAGAGGGCCACGAGGGGCACTGGCACAAGGGGGCTGTCCTTTAAAAAGGCTTTAATAAAAACCCTGGCGATAAAAAAAAAAAAACTAAAAAAAAATTTTATTAAAACCAGCCTGACAGCAGAGCAACCGCCAGCGGGACAGACGGAGAGGAGATGTTAAAAGGGGAAGGGGAGTTTAAAAAGCAGGCAAACTAGGGGACAAGGAAAAAAAAGGCACAATAACACACAATAATTCCCCAACCAATATATAAATATATAAAAAGGTCTTAATAAAGTTAAAACCCTGATATAAGTTATATAAAAAGATAATTTAACATATAATAAATATATAAGTGCTTTAAAAGGAATAACCTAAGTAATAAGTGCTATAAATGTAAAAATATAAAAAGATAATTTAACAGATAATAAATGTATGTACAAAAACCACATCTAAAACTTTAAAAAGATAAATAAATAAATAGATAAGTGCTTTAAAAAATAATTTAAGTGATAAGTGCTTTAAAATATAAAAAAATGCAAAAGTGGAAACATGTGTAAAATGATGCCTAATAACCCTATTCACAGTAAGCCATAAAATCGGGAGTCAATAAAAACAGACTGGGCGTTAATATTTTTCATTCAGCCCGTGAGGGTCTATAGTACCCAGTCTGTGGATCCATTTCCTCTCCGCTGCTTGCCGCTGCGCCCTGCTCCACTGCCCGCTGCTCTCCAGGCCCACACTTTGGAGACCATGTGAGCCATGGAGTTTAAAATGTGCATATAGGACGCTCGTGCCATTCCCACTGTTGATCATATAAAAATGCTGCTTAATCCTAAGATGTAACTCATTCTTTGTCTCCCCCACGTACAGTTTGTGGCAGGCCCCGCATCTAAGAGCATAAACCACATTAGAGGCTGTGGGTGGTAGGGCCTGCCCCAGGTTAAAACCGAGTCTGCTCTGGGGGTTAAAAACGTGGGGGAGACGCATAAAACCGATCTCCGAACCTCGAAGCGCCTCCCTCCTGGTCTCTTTTTTGTTTAAATCAGTGTGGACCAGGATATCCTTTAAATTTTTATTCCTGCGAAAGGCGGAGATCATACGGCACCCAACCAGGGCGGTACAGTTCTCCCTCGTCCCCTGGAAGTTGCTTCTCAGTGTCTTTAAAAAGTTGTGTGTCCCATCTGAGAAGGTTGTAATTAAGGGGACAAGGGATAGGTCGGACGGCCGCACCTGGGTGTTGTTGTTGTTGTTAAAGGTGCGGGTTAGGGTTAGGGTTAGGGTTTAGGGTTAGGGTTAGAGGGTTAGGGTTAGGGTTAGGGTTAGGGTTAGGGTTAGAGGGTTAGGGTTAGGGTTAGGGTTAGGTTTAGGGTTAGGTTTAATTGGAGGCGGGGCCCTCCTAAGAGGGCCACGAGGGGCACTGGCACAAGGGGGCTGTCCTTTAAAAAGGCTTTAATAAAAACCCTGGCGATAAAAAAAACAAAAAAACAATTCTATTAAAACCAGCCTGACAGCAGAGCAACCGCCAGCGGGACAGACGGAGAGGAGATGTTAAAGGGGGAAGGGGAGTTTAAAAAGCAGGCAAACTAGGGGACAAGGAAAAAAAAGGCACAATAACACACAATAATTCCCCAACCAATATATAAATATATAAAAAGGTCTTAATAAAGTTAAAACCCTGATATAAGTTATATAAAAAGATAATTTAACATATAATAAATATATAAGTGCTTTAAAAGGAATAACCTAAGTAATAAGTGCTATAAATGTAAAAAGATAATTTAACAGATAATAAATGTATGTACAAAAACCACATCTAAAACTTTAAAAAGATAAATAAATAAATAGATAAGTGCTTTAAAAAATAATTTAAGTGATAAGTGCTTTAAAATATAAAAACATGCAAAAGTGGAAACATGTGTAAAATGATGCCTAATAACCCTATTCACAGTAAGCCATAAAATCGGGAGTCAATAAAAACAGACTGGGCGTTAATATTTTTCATTCAGCCCGTGAGGGTCTATAGTACCCAGTCTGTGGATCCATTTCCTCTCCGCTGCTTGCCGCTGCGCCCTGCTCCACTGCCCGCTGCTCTCCAGGCCCACACTTTGGAGACCATGTGAGCCATGGAGTTTAAAATGTGCATATAGGACGCTCGTGCCATTCCCACTGTTGATCATATAAAAATGCTGCTTAATCCTAAGATGTAACTCATTCTTTGTCTCCCCCACGTACAGTTTGTGGCAGGCCCCGCATCTAAGAGCATAAACCACATTAGAGGCTGTGGGTGGTAGGGCCTGCCCCAGGTTAAAACCGAGTCTGCTCTGGGGGTTAAAAACGTGGGGGAGACGCATAAAACCGATCTCCGAACCTCGAAGCGCCTCCCTCCTGGTCTCTTTTTTGTTTAAATCAGTGTGGACCAGGATATCCTTTAAATTTTTATTCCTGCGAAAGGCGGAGATCATACGGCACCCAACCAGGGCGGTACAGTTCTCCCTCGTCCCCTGGAAGTTGCTTCTCAGTGTCTTTAAAAAGTTGTGTGTCCCATCTGAGAAGGTTGTAATTAAGGGGACAAGGGATAGGTCGGACGGCCGCACCTGGGTGTTGTTGTTGTTGTTAAAGGTGCCGGCGATCTCCGCCTTAATACTTCTGAGGAAGCGCTTCGAGTAACCCCTGAACCTCAACGCACCAAACAAGGTGCTGGTCGCCTCCTCCACATGCTCCGGGAAGGTGCAGATTCTGTGGAAGCGGATCAACTGGGATTTGATGAGACCTCTGTACGTGTGCTTGGGGTGATAGCTCGACTTGTGAAGGAGTGCGTGGCGGTCAGTGTCCTTAAAATATACCCTGGTGGCTAGTGTTTTCTGCTGGTCGCCGGAGTCACGGAAGAAGACCCGTGTGTCAAGGAACTCGACCGTGTCTGCCTGGATATTGTGTTTAAGTTTGATCCTGGGATGATGTGAGTTGAGGGTGTCCAGAAATGTATGAAAGTCCTGTTCCGTGTGATTCCAGAGGCCGAAGATGTCGTCCAGGTACCGGAAGTACAGGAGGGGTTTATGTCGGATTTTGGTGAAGGCCTCCTCCTCCCAAAGGGCCAGGTAGATGTCAGCATACGATGGTGAGTATTTCCGGCCCATTGCACAACCACACAGCTGGAGATAGTGCTTATTGTTGAATTTGAAGTCATTTCTGGTGAGGGTAATTTGTAGTAACTGTATGATTTCTTTGTCGGGTCTGGCTGGGTCTGGGTGTTTATTGAAAATGTTTTGAATGGCAGCAAGGCCGAGTGGTGTTTCAATATTTGTATAAAGGGAGTCTATGTCTATGGAAAAAAGGAAAGTGTGACCGGGTACTTGAAGGTTTTTTATTTTATTAACAAACTGGTATGTGTCTTGGAGATAACTGGGGTGAAGTCTGGAGAGTGGGTTAATGAAATGGTCTATGTATTCTGTTATTCTATATGATTCGGAGCTACAGTCACTAACAATGGGGCGGCCGACCGGAACAACAGAGGGGACCGTCCACGTCCCAGGAGGCTTGTGGATCTTGGGGAGAAGGTAGAAGAGGCGAGGCCTGGGTTCATCTGGACCGTCCAGGTATTGCTTTTGTTTTGCGGTTATATGTTTGTTATGGTGTAGACTATGTGTAATGTTCCTTACAAGTTGTTGTGTTTCTAGTTGTATAGAATGTGTAAGTGGTTTATAGTATGTGTTGTCATTTAACTGTCTTTCGGCTTCTAAAATGTAGTTGTGTCTGTCCTGTAAAACTATTTGTCCCCCTTTATCTGCTGGTTTGATGACTATGTGTTTGTTGTTACTTAGTGTTTTAATGATGCGTTGATGTTCCTGGCTAATGTTGGATTGCGTGTGTGTAGGGGGACGCCATCGTGTGAGTGTTTGTAGATTAGTGTGAATTAATTGTGTGATTGCTGGTGAGGTGGTGTCTGAGCGTGGTTCCCAGATGGACGGTCCAGTGAAGGGTACAGGCTCCCGCCCCTGTGCTCCCCAGAAGTGGTCGATCAGTTTCAGCCTCCTGTGAAAGGTGTGGAGATCCCCCCTGAGCTCCGGTCGGGTGGGAGGTCTTGGTGTGGGAATGAAAGTGAGACCTTTTTCCAGTATCTCCAGCTGTGCGGCCGTGAGGGAGAAGGTAGAACAGAGGTTGGTGATATTGGAGGTATGGGGAGATGCATGATTACATTCCTCCCCAGTTACATGTTTAAATGTTGCTTCCAGTACCCGAGCAACACTCCGGCCGTCTCCGCTGTCCAGTGAATGCCATCTGGGTTGACGTGAAAGAGAAGTGGGTTAATTTCCGGAATGAAGTTGTATTTGTTAGCAATGAAGGTGTTAAACTGGGTGAGAAGTGTTTGTTTTCTGGGTGTCAGTGTGTCCGAAAAGTTAATAATTGGGATGTAAATGGTGGCGTTGGGAAAAGTGAGTTGGCTGGTCCTCCACAGATGTGCGAGTTGTTTTTGCATGGTGAGGAGATGGTTCTCTGCCAAACAGTTATTGAGGCCTATTGAGAGAATGATGTGTACTGTGTCTAACTGGGGAGGGAGTTTCTTAAATACTTCTGCAATATGGTAAAGGGTGGCTCCGGGGTAACTATCTATCTGTATGTGTGGATGTCTAAATGTTGGGATGCGTGCGAGGTTCGAGTCCCCAACAATCAGGGTCGTCTTCTGCACGTCCAGCGACCAGTTTTGTGATTTTCTATGGGTGTGGGGGTGTTTGTGGGGTTCTAGCCGTCCTGGGGAGCCAGGCGGCTCCGCCGAGCCCCTGCTGTAGTTTGAGGTGGACAACTCAGGTGTTGGGGATGAAGTCAGCTTTTCGCTTTTTGTTGTTCCCTTCATCATCATGAGTCTGTTGTCCACCTCAGTGCTCGCCTGCGTGTTAGCGGGCCCGACGGCAACCAGCACTGGCTCCCTCTGCTGTTTGGGTGTTATTTCTGTAAGTGGAGAGAATGAGATTGTGTTACTGCATGGTAGAGCAACATTACTGAGTAAGCATACATGTGAGGAGAAGGGGGGAGAAGGGGGAGAGGAGGGGGGTACAGGTGGGTCGACGGAAGGGACAACCCGTGGGGCCAGTAGACGTTGGAGCTGTCTCTGGGGGAGGGCATGGATTTGTATTTTCACCTCCCGTCCGGGGTTGCGTCTGGGTTGCTGGGCCGTCCCCACATCAGGCCCACCCGTGCCCCCTCCAAGGGTACAGAGGTCTCCGTGAGTTGAGGTGGGACTGGATTGGGAGAGAGGAAGTGGGGAAGTATGGGGTGGGTGGGGGGAGGAGGAGCGGGCAGTGGGGATAGTGACAGGTGGAAAAAGGGAGGGAGTGCAAGGTAAGGAGGTGGGGGGAGAAGAAGAGGGGGGAGAAGGTTGAAGAAGGTGGGATTGCTGGAAGGGTGGGTTGGCTGGTGTTGGGAGTGGAGGAAAATCCCGGAGGGAGAGCAGACCAGGGGAGGCAGCCTCCTCGGTTGGCGGGGACTTCGAAACGATGTCCCGCAGTGTGTTGATGGAGGAGGAGGTGAGTCTCCTCCTGTATCTCGCTCTCCCCCACTGAATCGCCTTGTCAAAAATGACCTGGTTAAACAGAGGAATCGTTTCCAGCCCCACAGCAATCACCGTATCATAGTGTTCCCTAAGTATTGTCATGTTTGTGTGCATCCAGTTATCTGTGTTCTGCTGAACCTTAAGATGTGTTATTTCTGTTGGTGATGCGGGCTTGATGAAGGAGGTAAGTCTTTTCACCTTCCTCATCATGCCCTGTGGATATGTGTTAGTGTTAAATGTGTTGTTAAGAATTTCTGAGTGATGGATTGCTTGAAGTATTTTAAAGTAGACTTTGGTATGTGTGTGAATGTCTGAGGGTGTCTTATGTGTGTGTGAAGGCTGTTGGTTCTGACCCGTGGGGGGGAGGGAAGAGCAGTGTGGAACATCGCTCACCTCCCCCCCAGGGGCAGAAACCAATGGATTAAATCTGTTTGTAAGGGTTATTGCTGGGTGGGTCATGCTGTAGAGCTGGAAAGAAGTTTGAAAAATGGGGGGGGAAAAGTTGAGTTGGATAGCCGGTGTCGTCCACAGAGAAGTCGTGTAACAGTCTGCTTCCAACCCGGAGACAGGGTGAGACTTGCAGTCACCAAATAAAACCAAAAGTCATTTGTTGAGCTACTAAAAGGGATAAAAAACTAAAAGCAATTAAAAGATTTCAACCAATCCAAGAAAGATGGATGAAAATAAAGAAAGAACAGTTTAAAAGAGAAAAAGGCAATTCTTTTGAAATACTTTAAACACTGTAGTTAAAAGAAAGGAAGGAGTCTCAAAACTAGGAGATGGTTGTAACCGATTTTAAAAAACCCGCCACCGGGCACTCACGTTAAAGGGATCAGAGTATTGTAATGGATCCCCTTGTCTTCCAAGGTATATGCAGCAGGGTGTAATGTTCAGCAGTTAAAAGAGTCAAAGGCTACGAGTTCAGTGAGTCCTGGCAGGTGTCTTCCGTGTGCACACTCTTGTTAGAATTCAGGTGACTCACCCTCGGCCTTGTCCTGCTTCAAGCCTCCTTAGCTGCGTTTTACCAGGTGTGCAGCCATCGTGTGGGTTAAGGTGGTTAAAAAGGGCAATCGCTGTCCCAGCTTTAAAAGATCCAGACTTTAAAAATACAAAGTCTAAAAGTTTGCCATAAAAAAAATTAAAAAAGGAAAGAGAGCGGTCTCGACGTTTCGCCTGGTGTCGGCTTCTTCAGGAGATTGTGTGAGCCTGCTGCCCGTCTGTTTAAATAAAGGAAATGTTTGGGGCTGGGTTGCCATGTGGCAGTTTGTGATTGGCCCAGAAAATGTCACATGACTTCTTAGAAAAAACCTTTCAACAAGCAAAACTTTATTTCCTATGGGCAGTGGCTGACACGAAAACAATAAGGTGATAACAAAGATTAAGAAAAAATAAAAGTAAAAAAAGGGGGGGGGGGGGGGGGGGGAAAGGGGTTTTGGTTGTAGTTAGGATTAAGGTAGGTTTAGGACATCCTAACCCCAGTATGAAAGAAAGAGAAAGAAAAATCCCAGCAATAATCAAGAGGGTTTACAAAAAGAAAATTAAAAAAATGTTTAAAAAAATAAATAAAAGACTCAACAATGACTAAAAACAAATCAAACTGGTTTAGAATAAAATAGGCGGTCGAGGTCAGGGTTCGGTTGGGGTTAGGCACCAACGTCCAAGCACACAATCTAAAAGTTAAAAAATAAAAAGGATAAAATTAATTTAAAAGTGTATAAAGAAAACACTGATGCCCCCTAGGCACGGGCAGGGTTAGGTTTAATTGGAGGCGGGGCCCTCCTAAGAGGGCCACGAGGGGCACTGGCACAAGGGGGCTGTCCTTTAAAAAGGCTTTAATAAAAACCCTGGCGATAAAAAAAACAAAAAAACAATTCTATTAAAACCAGCCTGACAGCAGAGCAACCGCCAGCGGGACAGACGGAGAGGAGATGTTAAAGGGGGAAGGGGAGTTTAAAAAGCAGGCAAACTAGGGGACAAGGAAAAAAAAGGCACAATAACACACAATAATTCCCCAACCAATATATAAATATATAAAAAGGTCTTAATAAAGTTAAAACCCTGATATAAGTTATATAAAAAGATAATTTAACATATAATAAATATATAAGTGCTTTAAAAGGAATAACCTAAGTAATAAGTGCTATAAATGTAAAAAGATAATTTAACAGATAATAAATGTATGTACAAAAACCACATCTAAAACTTTAAAAAGATAAATAAATAAATAGATAAGTGCTTTAAAAAATAATTTAAGTGATAAGTGCTTTAAAATATAAAAACATGCAAAAGTGGAAACATGTGTAAAATGATGCCTAATAACCCTATTCACAGTAAGCCATAAAATCGGGAGTCAATAAAAACAGACTGGGCGTTAATATTTTTCATTCAGCCCGTGAGGGTCTATAGTACCCAGTCTGTGGATCCATTTCCTCTCCGCTGCTTGCCGCTGCGCCCTGCTCCACTGCCCGCTGCTCTCCAGGCCCACACTTTGGAGACCATGTGAGCCATGGAGTTTAAAATGTGCATATAGGACGCTCGTGCCATTCCCACTGTTGATCATATAAAAATGCTGCTTAATCCTAAGATGTAACTCATTCTTTGTCTCCCCCACGTACAGTTTGTGGCAGGCCCCGCATCTAAGAGCATAAACCACATTAGAGGCTGTGGGTGGTAGGGCCTGCCCCAGGTTAAAACCGAGTCTGCTCTGGGGGTTAAAAACGTGGGGGAGACGCATAAAACCGATCTCCGAACCTCGAAGCGCCTCCCTCCTGGTCTCTTTTTTGTTTAAATCAGTGTGGACCAGGATATCCTTTAAATTTTTATTCCTGCGAAAGGCGGAGATCATACGGCACCCAACCAGGGCGGTACAGTTCTCCCTCGTCCCCTGGAAGTTGCTTCTCAGTGTCTTTAAAAAGTTGTGTGTCCCATCTGAGAAGGTTGTAATTAAGGGGACAAGGGATAGGTCGGACGGCCGCACCTGGGTGTTGTTGTTGTTGTTAAAGGTGCGGGTTAGGGTTAGGGTTAGGGTTTAGGGTTAGGGTTAGAGGGTTAGGGTTAGGGTTAGGGTTAGGGTTAGAGGGTTAGGGTTAGGGTTAGGTTTAGGGTTAGGGTTAGGGTTAGGGTTAGGGTTAGGGTTAGGGTTAGGGTTAGGGTTAGAGGGTTAGGGTTAGGGTTAGGGTTAGGGGGTTAGGGTTAGGGGGTTAGGGTTAGGGTTAGGGTTAGGGTTAGGGTTAGGGTTAGGGTTAGGGTTAGGGTTAGGGTTAGGGTTAGGGGTTAGGGGTTAGGGTTAGGGTTAGGGTTAGGGTTAGGGTTAGGGTTAGGGTTAGAGGGTTAGGGTTAGGGTTAGGGTTAGGGTTAGGGTTAGGGTTAGAGGGTTAGGGTTAGGGTTAGGGTTAGGGTTAGGGTTAGGGTTAGGGTTTAGGGTTAGGGTTAGGGTTAGGGTTAGGGTTAGGGTTTAGGGTTAGGGTTAGGGTTAGGGTTAGGGTTAGGGTTAGGGTTAGAGGGTTAGGGTTAGGGTTAGGGTTAGGGTTAGGGTTAGGGTTAGGTTTGGTTAGGAGCGGGGCCCTCCTAAGAGGGCCACGAGGGGCACTGGCACAAGGGGGCTGTCCTTTAAAAAGGTTTTAATAAACCTCAAAAAAATAAAATAAATAAATAAATAAAATAAAAAATAAATAAAAAATTAAAAAAATAAAAAAATAAAAAAAATAAAAATTTATAAAATAAAATAAAAACATTGAAACAATTTTATTAAAAACAGCCTGACAGCAGAGCAACCGCCAGCGGGGCCGACGGAGAGGAGATGCTAAAAGGAGAAGGGGAATTTAAAAACCAGGCAAACAAGGGGACAAGGAAAAAGAAGGCACAATCACACACAGTAATTCCCCAACAATTATAAATAAATATATAAGTGCTTTAAAAGGAATAACCTAAGTAATAAGTGCTATAAATGTAAAAATATAAAAAGATAATTTAACAGATAATAAATGTATGTACAAAAACCACATCTAAAACTTTAAAAAGATAAATAAATAAATAGATAAGTGCTTTAAAAAATAATTTAAGTGATAAGTGCTTTAAAATATAAAAACATGCAAAAGTGGAAACATGTGTAAAATGATGCCTAATAACCCTATTCACAGTAAGCCATAAAATCGGGAGTCAATAAAAACAGACTGGGCGTTAATATTTTTCATTCAGCCCGTGAGGGTCTATAGTACCCAGTCTGTGGATCCATTTCCTCTCCGCTGCTTGCCGCTGCGCCCTGCTCCACTGCCCGCTGCTCTCCAGGCCCACACTTTGGAGACCATGTGAGCCATGGAGTTTAAAATGTGCATATAGGACGCTCGTGCCATTCCCACTGTTGATCATATAAAAATGCTGCTTAATCCTAAGGTGTAGCTCATTCTTTGTCTCCCCCACGTACAGTTTGTGGCAGGCCCCGCATCTAAGAGCATAAACCACATTTGAAGCTGTGGGTGGTAGGGCCTGCCCCAGGTTAAAACCGAGTCTGCTCTGGGGGTTAAAAACGTGGGGGAGACGCATAAAACCGATCTCCGAACCTCGAAGCGCCTCCCTCCTGGTCTCTTTTTTGTTTAGGTCAGTGTGGACCAGGATGTCTTTAAGATTTTTATTTCTACGAAAGGCGGAGATCACACGGCTGTCCTCCAGGGCGGCACAGTGTTCCCTCGCCCCCTGAAAATTGTTCTTAATACTCTTGAGGAGGTTGTGGGTAGCCTCTGAAAAGGTTAAAATCAAGGGGACGAGGGACTGGGCAGGCGGTGGTGGGGTGTCGGTGCCGCCTCTGAAGGTGTCGGCGACCTCCGCCTTAATCGTTCTCAGGAAGCGCTTCGAGTAACCCCTGAGTCTCAATGCGCCAAAAAGGGTGCTGGTTGCCTCCTCCACATGGCCCGGGAGGGTACAGATCCTGTGGAACCGGATCAGCTGAGACTTGATGAGACCTCTGTAGGTGTGTTTGGGGTGGTAACTGGATTTATGGAGGAGGGCGTGGCGGTCCGTTTCCTTAAGATGAACTTTCGTGGCCAGGGTTTTGTTCTGGTCGCTGGATTCTTGGAAGAAAACCCTGGTGTCCAGGAACTCGACCGAAAGGTGTTGAAGGTTATGTTTGAGTTTTATTTTCGGGTGATGTGAATTTAAAGTGTCCAAAAATGTGTGGAAGTGCTGTTCAGTGTGGTCCCAGAGGCCGAAGATGTCATCCAGGTACCGGAAGTAGAGGAGGGGTTTGTGTTTGAGTTTGAGAAAAGCCGTTCTCTCCCAATGGGCCAGGTAGATGTTAGCATACGCCGGAGAGTATTTCCGGCCCATAGCACACCCGCACAACTGGAGATAGTGTTTATTGTTAAATGTGAAGTCGTTCCGAGTCAGGGTGATGTTGAGGAGTTGGATTATTTCTTGATCAGGTCTATCTGGGTTGGGGTATTTATTAAAAATGTCTTGAATGGCAATGAGGCCCAGTGGAGTTTCAATATTTGTGTACAGAGATTCAATGTCAATGGTGAAAAGAAAGGTATGACCGGGTACCTGGAGGTTTTTAATTTTATTGATGAAGTGATAAGTGTCCTGAAGATAACCGGGGTGAAGTTGTGAAAGCGGATTAATAAAGTGGTCAATATATTCTGTGATGTTGTAGGACTCGGAGCCGCAATCGCTGACTATAGGGCGGCCGACCGGAACCACAGAAGGGACCGTCCAAGTCGCAGGAGGCTTGTGTATCTTGGGGAGCAGGTAGAAGAGGCGAGGCCTGGGCTCATCAGGACCGTCCAGGTATTGTTTTTGTCTGGAATTGATGTATTGATTGTCATGTAGGCTATGTGTAATGTTCCTAATGAGCTGTTGTGTTTCTAGCTGTAATGATTGCGTGAGTGGTGCATAATATGTGTTGTTATTTAATTGTCTATCTGCTTCTAATATGTAATTATGTCTGTCCTGTAAAACAATTTGGCCCCCTTTGTCGGCTGGTTTGATGACTATGTGTTTGCTATTACCCAATGTTTTAAGAATGTGTTTGTGTTGCTGACTAATGTTAGGCTGCGTGTGTGCAAGGGGGCGCCATCGTGTCAGTGCTGCTAGATTTTTCTGAATGAGTTGTGTGATCTGAGGTGAGAGAGTGTTGAGGCGTGGTTCCCAGCAGGACGGTCCAGTGAACGGGACAGGCTCTCGCCCCGGTGCGCCCCAGAAGTGATCTAACAACTTCAGCCTCCTGTGAAAGTTGTGGAGATCCCCTCTGAGCTCCGGTCGGGTGGGGGGTTTGGGTGTGGGAATGAAGGTAAGTCCTTTTTCCAGTATCTCCAGTTGGGTAGGTGTGAGGGAGAGACCGGAGCAGAGGTTGGTGATATTAGACAAAGGGGGAGATGTGTGATGACATTCCTCCCCCGTTACCAGTTTAACTGCTGTTTCCAGTACCCGAACAACATCTCCGCCGTCTGGGGTGTCCAGTGGATGTTGTCACCAGTGACCTGAAAAAGAAGGGGATTCATTTCGGATAAAAAGTGATATTTGCTAGAGATGGTGGTGTTGAGGAAGTTGAGGAGTGCTTGTTTCCGGGAGTTTAAAGAGGGGGAAAAGTTAATGATGGGGATGTAAATGGTGGCATTTGGAAAGGTGAGGTGAGCAGTTCTCCAGAGTGTTCTTAACTGTTTAACAATGGTGTTGGTTTCATGTTCTGAAAGGCAGTTGTTCAAGCCTACTGATAAAATCACATGAAGTGGTTGTGGGTGAGGAGTGAGTTTAGTTAAAATTGCGTTTATGTGATGGAAGTTTGCACCGGGGTAACTGTCTACTTGAATGTGTGGGTGGGTGAATGATGGGATGCGGGACAGGTTCGAGTCCCCAATCACCAGGGTCGTCTTCCGCACCTCCAGCGACCATTCCTGGATTTTGCGGAAAGTGTGGGGGTGTGAGTGTGGTTCCGGGCGTCCTGGAGAGCCAGGTGGCACCGCGGAGTTGCTGCTGGTAGAAGAAGCGGGCAAATCAGATGGTGGGGGTAAAGTCAGCTTGACGCTTTTAATGTCCCCTGTTCTCCTCATGTTTTTATTGCCCGCCTCCGTGACTGCTGTGGTGTTAGCAGACTCCGCGGCAACCTGATCTGGCTCCCTCTGCTGGTGGGGTGTGTCTATGGGGGAAGAGGAGATGGTGTTACTACACGGGAGAGCAACATTGCTGTAGTGCGTTTGTGGTGGGTGTGTTGCAGCCGTGTGTGAGGGCGAGAGGGAGGAAGGCGCAGGGGAGACGATGCGACGCCCCGCCCGAAGAGCCCGCAACCGGTTGCTTTCCCTGGGAGGAAGGGGATGAGTCTCCGCCTTTACTATAAGTTGCGGGTTGCGATGGAGCAAATGAGTCTTGGGCGGAGTCGCCACATCGGAAGCCCCCACGCCCTCACTGGGGGTACAGAGGTCTCTGTAGGGGGGAAGAAGAGGAAGAGAAGAAAGAGGAAGAGAAGAAGGGGTAAGAAGGGGAGGAGATGGAGAAGTAGGAGGAGTTTGAGTTTTAAGGGCAGGAGTGAGAGAAGTAAGGGGTGGAGGAGAAGAGAGAGTGGTAGGTGAGGTGGTAGTGAGAGGAACGGAAGTGGGACTGTGAGAGAGGTACAACTGTTGAAGAAGGAGGGGATTTACTGGGTTGGGGAGTGGGGGGTAGTCAAGGGGGGAGAGTCGAGACGTGGAGGCCCCCTCCTCCGTCGGCGGGCTCCTGGATGTGATGTCCTGCAGTGTGTTGACGGAGGAGGAGGTGAGCTTCCTCCCATATCTCGATCTCCCCCACTGGATCGCCTTATCAAAAGGAATCTGATTAAAAGTAGGGATGGTCTCCAATCCCACAGCGATGACCGAGTCATAGTGCTCACGGAGGATGTGCATATTGTTTAACATCCAGGTGTCTGTGTTCTGCTGTACTTTGAGTTGGGTTGTTACGTTGGGTGAGGAGGGCTTGATGAAGGAGGTGAGGCGAGTCACCTTCCTCATCATGCCCTGTGGGAATGTATGGTTGTTGAATGTAGTGTTGAGAATTTCTGAGTGGTGAATGGCCTGTAGTAATTTGAAATATGATTTGGCTTGTAAATAAATGTGTGTGGGTAGACTATGTGGGTGTGGAGGTAGACTATGTGGGTGTGGGGGTTGTGCAATTCCCCCCGTGGGGAGGAGGGGACGAGAGCGATGTAATACATTCCCGCCTCTCACCTCCCCAGGAGGAGAAGCCAGTGCTGAAAAACGGTTCTTAAGGGGTATGGGCATGTTGGATCGCTGCGGGATCGGAGAGTCCATGAAGGAGTTGAAAAAGAGTAAAAAGAGGGGAGGAGGACGAAAGGAGTGAAAGTTCAGCTGATACCGGCGTTGGCCACAGGATGGTCCTGGTTCCTGCAATCAAGGGACTAGGGCGGGCAACCAGCCCCACCCTTGAGAGAAAAAAAAAAAAAAAAAAAAAAAAAATTAAAATAAAATAAAATAAAAAAATAAAAAACAGTGAATCAAATCTATACTAAGTGTGTAAAAGGGGGATTTAAGAAAGTTGAATTAAGAGAGAAGAAGGAAAAAAGGAAAAGGGCAAGCCAGTAACCTTTGCAATTAAAAAATTGTTCACAGGTAAAAGTCCATTAAAAGGCAAAGAAACAAAGAGATGTCCATAGTGGAATTAAAAACAGGGAACTCACAGCACTTTCTGGGACCAGATGGGATGCGGTCCAACATAAAACTCTAAAACTCTGGAAGTGAGTTTTAAGAGTTTAAAAGGCCGTGAGCAGCAAGGTTTTTAAAATCCAGAGAAGAGGAGTTTGAGTGAGTCTTTGTGGGTCTCTTCGGTGTGCACACACTGGTGTTATAAGACTCACTGTTCCGATGTCCTTCCCTGGAAAGCTCCTATGCTGTGTTGTTGGAGGGCGTCCTGCGATTAAAAAGCCACAAAAAAAAGGGCAATCTCCATCCTTTGTTGGTTAAAAACTTGCCGTAAAAAGGTTAAAAGTGAATAAAATTCCTTAGAAGGTTAAAGGAAATAATTTAAAATAAAATCCCGACGTTTCGCCGTGGAGGCTTCTTCAGGAGAGTAGAGTTGGCCACATGCTCCACAGTGACTTTTAAAAGAAATGTTTGGGGCTGGACCACACTCAGGTGGTTTGTGATTAGTCCAACCCGTCACCTGTTGTTCGAAAGAGCATGTGACCTGGTGGGATTAAAGGTGTAGTACCAAAGTAAAGATTAGAGAGAAAGAAAGAAAGCCTAACAGCTGGTAACAGAAAACAAAGGAGGGGGGGGCCGAGGTTTCCGGAGGCCCGCCCTCTAGCCGTAACCTGAAAGGTTAGGGTTAGGGCCAGGGGGTCAAGGGGTTAAGTTTAGGGCTAAAGGGTTGGGGTTGGGGTCTATACCAGAGCTGTAGAAGAAAAAGATATGTTAAGAAATAAAAGAAACAGTATAATCACATAATTAAAAATGGCGGTCGAGATCAGGGTTCGGTAGGGGTCAGGCACCAACGTCCAAATATGCAAAACATAAAACAAACTTAAAAATGTATAAAATAACACTAATACCCCCTAGGCACGGGCAGGGTTAGGTTTGGTTAGGAGCGGGGCCCTCCTAAGAGGGCCACGAGGGGCACTGGCACAAGGGGGCTGTCCTTTAAAAAGGTTTTAATAAACCTCAAAAAAATAAAATAAATAAATAAATAAAATAAAAAATAAATAAAAAATTAAAAAAATAAAAAAATAAAAAAAATAAAAATTTATAAAATAAAATAAAAACATTGAAACAATTTTATTAAAAACAGCCTGACAGCAGAGCAACCGCCAGCGGGGCCGACGGAGAGGAGATGCTAAAAGGAGAAGGGGAATTTAAAAACCAGGCAAACAAGGGGACAAGGAAAAAGAAGGCACAATCACACACAGTAATTCCCCAACAATTATAAATAAATATATAAGTGCTTTAAAAGGAATAACCTAAGTAATAAGTGCTATAAATGTAAAAATATAAAAAGATAATTTAACAGATAATAAATGTATGTACAAAAACCACATCTAAAACTTTAAAAAGATAAATAAATAAATAGATAAGTGCTTTAAAAAATAATTTAAGTGATAAGTGCTTTAAAATATAAAAACATGCAAAAGTGGAAACATGTGTAAAATGATGCCTAATAACCCTATTCACAGTAAGCCATAAAATCGGGAGTCAATAAAAACAGACTGGGCGTTAATATTTTTCATTCAGCCCGTGAGGGTCTATAGTACCCAGTCTGTGGATCCATTTCCTCTCCGCTGCTTGCCGCTGCGCCCTGCTCCACTGCCCGCTGCTCTCCAGGCCCACACTTTGGAGACCATGTGAGCCATGGAGTTTAAAATGTGCATATAGGACGCTCGTGCCATTCCCACTGTTGATCATATAAAAATGCTGCTTAATCCTAAGGTGTAGCTCATTCTTTGTCTCCCCCACGTACAGTTTGTGGCAGGCCCCGCATCTAAGAGCATAAACCACATTTGAAGCTGTGGGTGGTAGGGCCTGCCCCAGGTTAAAACCGAGTCTGCTCTGGGGGTTAAAAACGTGGGGGAGACGCATAAAACCGATCTCCGAACCTCGAAGCGCCTCCCTCCTGGTCTCTTTTTTGTTTAGGTCAGTGTGGACCAGGATGTCTTTAAGATTTTTATTTCTACGAAAGGCGGAGATCACACGGCTGTCCTCCAGGGCGGCACAGTGTTCCCTCGCCCCCTGAAAATTGTTCTTAATACTCTTGAGGAGGTTGTGGGTAGCCTCTGAAAAGGTTAAAATCAAGGGGACGAGGGACTGGGCAGGCGGTGGTGGGGTGTCGGTGCCGCCTCTGAAGGTGTCGGCGACCTCCGCCTTAATCGTTCTCAGGAAGCGCTTCGAGTAACCCCTGAGTCTCAATGCGCCAAAAAGGGTGCTGGTTGCCTCCTCCACATGGCCCGGGAGGGTACAGATCCTGTGGAACCGGATCAGCTGAGACTTGATGAGACCTCTGTAGGTGTGTTTGGGGTGGTAACTGGATTTATGGAGGAGGGCGTGGCGGTCCGTTTCCTTAAAATGAACTTTCGTGGCCAGGGTTTTGTTCTGGTCGCTGGATTCTTGGAAGAAAACCCTGGTGTCCAGGAACTCGACCGAAAGGTGTTGAAGGTTATGTTTGAGTTTTATTTTCGGGTGATGTGAATTTAAAGTGTCCAAAAATGTGTGGAAGTGCTGTTCAGTGTGGTCCCAGAGGCCGAAGATGTCATCCAGGTACCGGAAGTAGAGGAGGGGTTTGTGTTTGAGTTTGAGAAAAGCCGTTCTCTCCCAATGGGCCAGGTAGATGTTAGCATACGCCGGAGAGTATTTCCGGCCCATAGCACACCCGCACAACTGGAGATAGTGTTTATTGTTAAATGTGAAGTCGTTCCGAGTCAGGGTGATGTTGAGGAGTTGGATTATTTCTTGATCAGGTCTATCTGGGTTGGGGTATTTATTAAAAATGTCTTGAATGGCAATGAGGCCCAGTGGAGTTTCAATATTTGTGTACAGAGATTCAATGTCAATGGTGAAAAGAAAGGTATGACCGGGTACCTGGAGGTTTTTAATTTTATTGATGAAGTGATAAGTGTCCTGAAGATAACCGGGGTGAAGTTGTGAAAGCGGATTAATAAAGTGGTCAATATATTCTGTGATGTTGTAGGACTCGGAGCCGCAATCGCTGACTATAGGGCGGCCGACCGGAACCACAGAAGGGACCGTCCAAGTCGCAGGAGGCTTGTGTATCTTGGGGAGCAGGTAGAAGAGGCGAGGCCTGGGCTCATCAGGACCGTCCAGGTATTGTTTTTGTCTGGAATTGATGTATTGATTGTCATGTAGGCTATGTGTAATGTTCCTAATGAGCTGTTGTGTTTCTAGCTGTAATGATTGCGTGAGTGGTGCATAATATGTGTTGTTATTTAATTGTCTATCTGCTTCTAATATGTAATTATGTCTGTCCTGTAAAACAATTTGGCCCCCTTTGTCGGCTGGTTTGATGACTATGTGTTTGCTATTACCCAATGTTTTAAGAATGTGTTTGTGTTGCTGACTAATGTTAGGCTGCGTGTGTGCAAGGGGGCGCCATCGTGTCAGTGCTGCTAGATTTTTCTGAATGAGTTGTGTGATCTGAGGTGAGAGAGTGTTGAGGCGTGGTTCCCAGCAGGACGGTCCAGTGAACGGGACAGGCTCTCGCCCCGGTGCGCCCCAGAAGTGATCTAACAACTTCAGCCTCCTGTGAAAGTTGTGGAGATCCCCTCTGAGCTCCGGTCGGGTGGGGGGTTTGGGTGTGGGAATGAAGGTAAGTCCTTTTTCCAGTATCTCCAGTTGGGTAGGTGTGAGGGAGAGACCGGAGCAGAGGTTGGTGATATTAGACAAAGGGGGAGATGTGTGATGACATTCCTCCCCCGTTACCAGTTTAACTGCTGTTTCCAGTACCCGAACAACATCTCCGCCGTCTGGGGTGTCCAGTGGATGTTGTCACCAGTGACCTGAAAAAGAAGGGGATTCATTTCGGATAAAAAGTGATATTTGCTAGAGATGGTGGTGTTGAGGAAGTTGAGGAGTGCTTGTTTCCGGGAGTTTAAAGAGGGGGAAAAGTTAATGATGGGGATGTAAATGGTGGCATTTGGAAAGGTGAGGTGAGCAGTTCTCCAGAGTGTTCTTAACTGTTTAACAATGGTGTTGGTTTCATGTTCTGAAAGGCAGTTGTTCAAGCCTACTGATAAAATCACATGAAGTGGTTGTGGGTGAGGAGTGAGTTTAGTTAAAATTGCGTTTATGTGATGGAAGTTTGCACCGGGGTAACTGTCTACTTGAATGTGTGGGTGGGTGAATGATGGGATGCGGGACAGGTTCGAGTCCCCAATCACCAGGGTCGTCTTCCGCACCTCCAGCGACCATTCCTGGATTTTGCGGAAAGTGTGGGGGTGTGAGTGTGGTTCCGGGCGTCCTGGAGAGCCAGGTGGCACCGCGGAGTTGCTGCTGGTAGAAGAAGCGGGCGGGTTAGGGTTAGGGTTAGGGTTAGGGTTAGGGTTAGGGTTAGGGTTAGGGTTAGGGTTAGGGTTAGGGTTAGGGTTAGGGTTAGGGTTAGGGTTAGGGTTAGGGTTAGGGTTAGGGTTAGGGTTAGGGTTAGGGTTAGGGTTAGGGTTAGGGTTAGGGGTTAGGGGTTAGGGTTAGGGTTAGGGTTAGGGTTAGGGTTAGGGTTAGGGTTAGGGGTTAGGGGTTAGGGTTAGGGTTAGGGTTAGGGTTAGGGTTAGGGTTAGGGTTAGGGTTAGGGGTTAGGGTTAGGGTTAGGGTTAGGGTTAGGGTTAGGGTTAGGGTTTAGGGTTAGGGTTAGGGTTAGGGTTAGGGTTAGGGTTAGGGTTAGGGTTAGGGTTAGGGTTAGGGTTTAGGGTTAGGGTTAGGGTTAGGGAAATCGTTTGGTTTGGTTAGCCCACTGCTGTAAAGCACTGGGTTTGCCTATGCACTGTCACATAACCCGCCCAACCCAGGAACCCTCAGCCCTCATTGAGGCCCCCCGGTGTTTTGGTGCCTAATCTGGCGATCCAGACTCTCTCCTTGTGTCTCCTTTGTGACACATTCCACCCTGTGTTACATTCAACAACAGTGGTCCTGAGTGAGTCCCAGCCATGTGCTATAAAATGTTTCACCAGGTGTGTGTCTGTCTTCTTCTTCCTGACAATGTTGTACCTGTGCTGGGTAAATCTGGTGGAGACTGAGTTACCCGTTTCCCCCACATACTGAGACTTGCATGTTCTACAATAAATTAAATAAACACAATTTGTGGTCTTCAGACTCCCCCTCGTCTTATTTTGAAAGGTTTCTCCAGTATTATGGTTCTGTATCCACTGTTTGTGTTTAAAATATGTCTCTGCTTTTTTAGGTACCGGGACCGAGGCAGATCCTATTTTGGCCCTCACGAGGATATCTTTTAAATTTTTATTCCTCCTGTAAGCAGGAAGAATGCTGTGATTTTGTAAAATGTTCGTCCCTGTGGTGATTCTCTGAAAGTTTTTTTTACATTTATTGGATAACTCCCTGGTGGATGGTGAGAATCTGGTGATCAGGGGAATATTACATGTGACCATGATCGGTTTGGTTTCCAGAAATGTTCTGTAACATTTTCTGCAGAAGGTCCTGGAGTACCCCCTAGTGGACAAAGCTGTGAATAGGATTTTGACTGCTTTGTGAAAATCTTCCGGCCTGGTGCAAATCCTATGAAACCTAAGTAGTTGTGACTTTATGAGTCCTGCATATGTATGTTTGGGGTGGAAGCTGGTCTTGAAAAGTAGGGCATGTGTGTCTGTTTCTTTAAAGAAGACCTTAACGTCCAGTGTTTTATTTTCTTTGAATTTGTCTCCTTTATAGGTGGTTGTGTCCAAAAAGTCAACTGTTGTGAGACTATGTGTGGACTTAATTTTTATAGATTCTCTGTGATTATGTAGAGTATTGAGAAATGTGTCAAATTCTTCTCTGGAATGTTGCCATATTCCCCAGATGTCGTCCAGAAATCTGTAATAATGCAGTGGTTTCAATGTGCAGGCCTTAAGGGCTGATTCCTCCCACTCTGCCATGAAGATGTTTGCGTATGCTGGAGCGAATTTCTTCCCCATAGCTGTTCCTTTAATCTGCAAAAATATATCCTGATTGAACACAAAGTCGTTTCTCCTGAGATTAATTTCTAGGAGTTGCAATAGCTCCTTGTCTGGCCTGTGTTTGTTGGGATTTCTTTGAAAGATATTTTTTATGGCTTGCATGCCCTCCTTCGTGTCTATATTTGTGTACAAGCTGTCAATATCAATGGTAAACAGAATAGCATCTTCTGGAATAATTAGTTCTTTCACCAGGTCTACAAAGTGATATGTATCTTTGATGTAGCTTGGATGTATAATTGAGAGTGGATTAAGAAAATAGTCCAAGTACTCTGCTGTATAATATGTCTCACTATTGCAGTCTGAAACTATAGGTCTCCCCGGAGGAATGATGTGTGGTATGCTCCACTTTGCAGCATCCTTGTGGATTTTTGGCAGCATGTAAAATATTCTGGCTCTGGGTTCATTGTCCCCCATCAGATAATGCTTTTGTTTTTTATTTATGAAACCCTTTTCACAGAGAGAATTTAGGATTTTGTTCACCATAGGTATTGTTTCCAAATAGATCGGTTTGTTTAATTTGACATAATACCTAGGATCGTTCAATTGTCTGTAACCCTCCCATAAGTACTGTTCTCTGTCCATAATTACAATTGAGCTGCCTTTATCTGCTGGTTTGATAACTAATCTTTTGTTTTTTGTCAATTCCAATAGGGCAAGATATTCTTCAGGGGTCAAATTTGGAGGTGTCTGGTGATTAGTGAAATACTCTTGAAAGTACTTTGTGTCAGCCCTGATGATTTTGACTATCTCTTGGGGGATTACTGATTGTGGGGGAGACCAGTTAGATTTGTGAATGAATCTTAATCCGGTTGTTTCAGGTGAGTCCTCGTAATAGGCTGCTAATTTCAGTCTCCTGTGATACTGCTGTAAGTCAAATCTAGCTTGTAATTTGATGTCCTCATTAGTGCCTTTAGTGGGAATAAAACTCAATCCTTTATTCAGGAGAGAAAGTTGGTTAGCGGTGCATATGAAATTTGTGGCCAAATTGATAACTGTTTTGTCCCCCTCCTTAGCAGGTAGGTTAGTGGGGGCTTCTAGTTTAAACCAAGATGACAACACCAGTGATCAAAGATAACCTTTGCTGTTCGAGATGTCCAATGGATGTGGTTGTGGTCCGTCCTGAATACCTCCTCCTGCACTGTTGGGATGTGGTTCTCCAGGGCGGCAATGTGGGTGTTCAGGTGAGTCAGCCGCCGTTTTTCCTGAAGAGGGAGGCCGGGGGAGAAGTTGATTTGTGGGACCAGTACCTGTGCAAGAGGAAACTTGAGCTTACACATTCTCAGTGTTCTCTGCAGCTGTTTGACTGCAGTCTCTTTGGACTTCTGGACTCTGTTGTTCAGGCCGAAGGCGAGGATGATTTTCTCCACTGGTCCTGTGGTCCTGGCGTTTTCCAGAATGCCTTCAGCATGTCTGAGGTTGGCCCCTGGAAAGCCGTCGACCTGTAGTCCTGTGATGTTGTATGCGGGAAATCTGTTGACATTAGAGTCTCCAATTATGATGCATTTATCTTTAATGTAGAGGATCCAATCGTGTGGCTTTCTGGATGATGTCAGGTGTCTGGTGGGATGACAGGGTCCGGATCCCTGTGGCGTGGTGACGTCCCCAGGTGTGCGGCCCAGTAGGGTCTGTACTGTAGTCTGGAGTCTGTTCCCCCCACGAGGGGTGAGTGACCCTGGGCCCATATTCCCGCTTGTGTGGGATGTGTTGTCCAGATCTTGGTCCCCTGGAGCTGTGAGCTCCTCCTGGGAGAGTTCCTCAGGGGAGCTGGTGACGGACAGCGCATCTTGGTTGTCCGTATTTAGTGTCCTGGGAGGGGCCACTCTGGGGAGGGTCAGAGGGTTGGCTCCTGTTGCTGTTCTCGGCACGAGAGAGAAGGAGCCTCCCCTGCAATGGCGGCCGGCAGTTCGGATCTGCATCCTCTGTGGACGTGGGGAAGGATGTTGAAGGTTAGTGGGCGTGTCCTCATTCCCTCGTGGTGGAGGGGGGAGGTCCTCCCTCTGGGACTGGGACAAGATGGGGGTGCTGGGTGCACTCTGATCTGCCCCAACTGTTGCCATCTCCCTCTGTGCTGCGGGTTCAGGAGACCTGTCCCTCGGTGTTGGTGCTCCATCTGCTGACTCCAGATCTGAGCTGCTGGAGGAATCATCGCACTCCTCCTCTGTGAGCTGCCTCAATGTGTCTGTGATCACCTGTTCTGCCTTTTCTAGTGTGTCATCAGCTAGTCTCTTTCCCAGGCTCCTTTTAGCCCAATTTGAGGCTATTTGAAAAGGAGCTCCCCATTCTTTAACTCTGAGCTTAGAGAGTGCCTCCAGTTCGACTTCCGCTGTCTTCTCATAATGCTCTTTGAGTGTTTTTAAAGTGTTTCTAGCCCAATTCTTGGCGTTGCCTTCAATTGTCTTTAAAACGTTGGGATTTGGGATTGCAGGTTTGATGGCTGTGGTCAGATGTTTAGTCATTTTTTCTATAGTCAAAGGAGGTTTTTCATTTGTGACATTTAGAAAATGATGTAATGTCTTTATCACCTTGAACAGAATGCGGCACTTCAAAGCAAAGTCCGGGTCGTCCGACCTGGGTCCGCTGTCATCTCGTTGTTCGCGGCTGCGGGAGTGTTGCCGCGTCGTTCCGCGTCCGCCGTCGCGTCGTCCTGCTCCGTGCGTGTTGTTGTGGCCCTCCCCGGTCCGTGGTCGGCGGGTGCTGTGGTCTCGAGCTCTTCTGCGACCATGCTCTCCCTCCCTGTTCCCCCGGGGCGGGTCGCGTCGTTGTCTAGTATCTCGTTGCAATGCGCTCCTCACGATAGGAGCGCGCACTCCGCGAACTCGCTCCGGCGAGCTGCGGCGCGAGCCGGAAACATGGCCTCTCCGGCTGTAATAGTCTCTTTCTGTTCTTCTTACCGGGCTGGTCCGGTGGTGGTTGGAGTGGTCACGGTGTCGGAATGGCTCCGTACGCCGTGGGGGTGTGTCATCTCTGTCCGTGGCGCGCTGTGTCCAGGTGCGCTCCGTGCGTCCGTCGCGCCTGGACCGAGACCCACCTCCGTGTGCCCGTCGAGGGGAACCATGACGTCTAACAGGGCCGCCTTCATCAGGTCTGCGCCCAGTTCTAGTGACCGAGGCGTACGACCGGCGGTAACATGGTGACGGAACGCGGTGTCTATGAGTTGAATCAGTGCGCCACGCTCCGCTCCGGGTGCCCTGTCCACTGTGCTCGTATCCGGTAATGTTTACTTCGGGATACTCATTGAGCCTACGGTTGTCCGAGTGGACCCTACCTCTTCGGGGGGAGGCAGGTCTGCCGTGGTGTTCTGGGCTGTGGTAGCGTGTTCTGCGGTCTCTGCTGCGTTCATCTCTATGCCGGTCCGTATTTCGTTCACGTCTGTATGTGTCCCTGCCAGCCATGATGGCCCCCGGCGGGAGCCTTCGCGAGGAAAAAGTTGCAGAAGCCTTGCGTTTTACCTTTTATTCTCGTTGGTTCAAGTTAAACACAATAAACAACTAAAAAATCTAAAATAAAGCGACGTTTCGGTTAATATTTAACCTTCATCAGGCTGAAAATAAGCATTGTAATTAAGAGTTAACTACAATGGACTGGGTCATGCTAAGTACGTTCGTACTACGGCGTGCTCTGAGTAACAGGAAGGGGTGGGGCATAACATTGCTTAAAGGTCAAGTGTCAACCAGACATATAGAGGTGGGTGTCCCTCTAGTCATGTGACCCCCCCTAAAGCCTATAACTCGACTCCAAACTGCGTATTGTGGTTACAGTGTACATTGTTACATACAAATATGTGGATTTCCAAATAATAACAGCGAGTTGTCTGTTAAATACAATAAAGACTTCTATGCAATAACAGAGAACAACATTTGCATTCATATTCATTTGTACATTTGTATCAATTGTTTTTACAGAATGAACACTGTACATGCAGGTAAATGATCTGGTGACATGAGTTCATGACTGCAAATACATGTCATGATGACCAGGTAAGTATTCTTCACAATAAACAACAATTTTATTGCATTCATGTGATTCCAGGTTGTGTGTTAAGATTTGTATTCCAACAGGTTGAGATTAGTATACAAATCACGGTTAGGTCTTAGAAAAATGCCCCCTCCTGGTTATGTTTAGGACTGGGGCCTGCCAGTCATTCAGGTCCCCCACTTGGTTATGGTTAGGACTGTGAAAACCGGAGGGCTTAGAAGAGCGCCCCATCCTGGTTATGTTTAGGACTGGAGACTAATAACATTTCGGTCCCCCACTAGGTTATGGTTAGGGCTGTAAAAACCGGAGGGTCCCAGGAAGAACCAAAAGGACCCAGATCGGGCAGGAAGGCACTGGCTGGGTAGGGAAATCGTTTGGTTTGGTTAGCCCACTGCTGTAAAGCACTGGGTTTGCCTATGCACTGTCACATAACCCGCCCAACCCAGGAACCCTCAGCCCTCATTGAGGCCCCCCGGTGTTTTGGTGCCTAATCTGGCGATCCAGACTCTCTCCTTGTGTCTCCTTTGTGACACATTCCACCCTGTGTTACATTCAACAACAGTGGTCCTGAGTGAGTCCCAGCCATGTGCTATAAAATGTTTCACCAGGTGTGTGTCTGTCTTCTTCTTCCTGACAATGTTGTACCTGTGCTGGGTAAATCTGGTGGAGACTGAGTTACCCGTTTCCCCCACATACTGAGACTTGCATGTTCTACAATAAATTAAATAAACACAATTTGTGGTCTTCAGACTCCCCCTCGTCTTATTTTGAAAGGTTTCTCCAGTATTATGGTTCTGTATCCACTGTTTGTGTTTAAAATATGTCTCTGCTTTTTTAGGTACCGGGACCGAGGCAGATCCTATTTTGGCCCTCACGAGGATATCTTTTAAATTTTTATTCCTCCTGTAAGCAGGAAGAATGCTGTGATTTTGTAAAATGTTCGTCCCTGTGGTGATTCTCTGAAAGTTTTTTTTACATTTATTGGATAACTCCCTGGTGGATGGTGAGAATCTGGTGATCAGGGGAATATTACATGTGACCATGATCGGTTTGGTTTCCAGAAATGTTCTGTAACATTTTCTGCAGAAGGTCCTGGAGTACCCCCTAGTGGACAAAGCTGTGAATAGGATTTTGACTGCTTTGTGAAAATCTTCCGGCCTGGTGCAAATCCTATGAAACCTAAGTAGTTGTGACTTTATGAGTCCTGCATATGTATGTTTGGGGTGGAAGCTGGTCTTGAAAAGTAGGGCATGTGTGTCTGTTTCTTTAAAGAAGACCTTAACGTCCAGTGTTTTATTTTCTTTGAATTTGTCTCCTTTATAGGTGGTTGTGTCCAAAAAGTCAACTGTTGTGAGACTATGTGTGGACTTAATTTTTATAGATTCTCTGTGATTATGTAGAGTATTGAGAAATGTGTCAAATTCTTCTCTGGAATGTTGCCATATTCCCCAGATGTCGTCCAGAAATCTGTAATAATGCAGTGGTTTCAATGTGCAGGCCTTAAGGGCTGATTCCTCCCACTCTGCCATGAAGATGTTTGCGTATGCTGGAGCGAATTTCTTCCCCATAGCTGTTCCTTTAATCTGCAAAAATATATCCTGATTGAACACAAAGTCGTTTCTCCTGAGATTAATTTCTAGGAGTTGCAATAGCTCCTTGTCTGGCCTGTGTTTGTTGGGATTTCTTTGAAAGATATTTTTTATGGCTTGCATGCCCTCCTTCGTGTCTATATTTGTGTACAAGCTGTCAATATCAATGGTAAACAGAATAGCATCTTCTGGAATAATTAGTTCTTTCACCAGGTCTACAAAGTGATATGTATCTTTGATGTAGCTTGGATGTATAATTGAGAGTGGATTAAGAAAATAGTCCAAGTACTCTGCTGTATAATATGTCTCACTATTGCAGTCTGAAACTATAGGTCTCCCCGGAGGAATGATGTGTGGTATGCTCCACTTTGCAGCATCCTTGTGGATTTTTGGCAGCATGTAAAATATTCTGGCTCTGGGTTCATTGTCCCCCATCAGATAATGCTTTTGTTTTTTATTTATGAAACCCTTTTCACAGAGAGAATTTAGGATTTTGTTCACCATAGGTATTGTTTCCAAATAGATCGGTTTGTTTAATTTGACATAATACCTAGGATCGTTCAATTGTCTGTAACCCTCCCATAAGTACTGTTCTCTGTCCATAATTACAATTGAGCTGCCTTTATCTGCTGGTTTGATAACTAATCTTTTGTTTTTTGTCAATTCCAATAGGGCAAGATATTCTTCAGGGGTCAAATTTGGAGGTGTCTGGTGATTAGTGAAATACTCTTGAAAGTACTTTGTGTCAGCCCTGATGATTTTGACTATCTCTTGGGGGATTACTGATTGTGGGGGAGACCAGTTAGATTTGTGAATGAATCTTAATCCGGTTGTTTCAGGTGAGTCCTCGTAATAGGCTGCTAATTTCAGTCTCCTGTGATACTGCTGTAAGTCAAATCTAGCTTGTAATTTGATGTCCTCATTAGTGCCTTTAGTGGGAATAAAACTCAATCCTTTATTCAGGAGAGAAAGTTGGTTAGCGGTGCATATGAAATTTGTGGCCAAATTGATAACTGTTTTGTCCCCCTCCTTAGCAGGTAGGTTAGTGGGGGCTTCTAGTTTAAACCAAGATGACAACACCAGTGATCAAAGATAACCTTTGCTGTTCGAGATGTCCAATGGATGTGGTTGTGGTCCGTCCTGAATACCTCCTCCTGCACTGTTGGGATGTGGTTCTCCAGGGCGGCAATGTGGGTGTTCAGGTGAGTCAGCCGCCGTTTTTCCTGAAGAGGGAGGCCGGGGGAGAAGTTGATTTGTGGGACCAGTACCTGTGCAAGAGGAAACTTGAGCTTACACATTCTCAGTGTTCTCTGCAGCTGTTTGACTGCAGTCTCTTTGGACTTCTGGACTCTGTTGTTCAGGCCGAAGGCGAGGATGATTTTCTCCACTGGTCCTGTGGTCCTGGCGTTTTCCAGAATGCCTTCAGCATGTCTGAGGTTGGCCCCTGGAAAGCCGTCGACCTGTAGTCCTGTGATGTTGTATGCGGGAAATCTGTTGACATTAGAGTCTCCAATTATGATGCATTTATCTTTAATGTAGAGGATCCAATCGTGTGGCTTTCTGGATGATGTCAGGTGTCTGGTGGGATGACAGGGTCCGGATCCCTGTGGCGTGGTGACGTCCCCAGGTGTGCGGCCCAGTAGGGTCTGTACTGTAGTCTGGAGTCTGTTCCCCCCACGAGGGGTGAGTGACCCTGGGCCCATATTCCCGCTTGTGTGGGATGTGTTGTCCAGATCTTGGTCCCCTGGAGCTGTGAGCTCCTCCTGGGAGAGTTCCTCAGGGGAGCTGGTGACGGACAGCGCATCTTGGTTGTCCGTATTTAGTGTCCTGGGAGGGGCCACTCTGGGGAGGGTCAGAGGGTTGGCTCCTGTTGCTGTTCTCGGCACGAGAGAGAAGGAGCCTCCCCTGCAATGGCGGCCGGCAGTTCGGATCTGCATCCTCTGTGGACGTGGGGAAGGATGTTGAAGGTTAGTGGGCGTGTCCTCATTCCCTCGTGGTGGAGGGGGGAGGTCCTCCCTCTGGGACTGGGACAAGATGGGGGTGCTGGGTGCACTCTGATCTGCCCCAACTGTTGCCATCTCCCTCTGTGCTGCGGGTTCAGGAGACCTGTCCCTCGGTGTTGGTGCTCCATCTGCTGACTCCAGATCTGAGCTGCTGGAGGAATCATCGCACTCCTCCTCTGTGAGCTGCCTCAATGTGTCTGTGATCACCTGTTCTGCCTTTTCTAGTGTGTCATCAGCTAGTCTCTTTCCCAGGCTCCTTTTAGCCCAATTTGAGGCTATTTGAAAAGGAGCTCCCCATTCTTTAACTCTGAGCTTAGAGAGTGCCTCCAGTTCGACTTCCGCTGTCTTCTCATAATGCTCTTTGAGTGTTTTTAAAGTGTTTCTAGCCCAATTCTTGGCGTTGCCTTCAATTGTCTTTAAAACGTTGGGATTTGGGATTGCAGGTTTGATGGCTGTGGTCAGATGTTTAGTCATTTTTTCTATAGTCAAAGGAGGTTTTTCATTTGTGACATTTAGAAAATGATGTAATGTCTTTATCACCTTGAACAGAATGCGGCACTTCAAAGCAAAGTCCGGGTCGTCCGACCTGGGTCCGCTGTCATCTCGTTGTTCGCGGCTGCGGGAGTGTTGCCGCGTCGTTCCGCGTCCGCCGTCGCGTCGTCCTGCTCCGTGCGTGTTGTTGTGGCCCTCCCCGGTCCGTGGTCGGCGGGTGCTGTGGTCTCGAGCTCTTCTGCGACCATGCTCTCCCTCCCTGTTCCCCCGGGGCGGGTCGCGTCGTTGTCTAGTATCTCGTTGCAATGCGCTCCTCACGATAGGAGCGCGCACTCCGCGAACTCGCTCCGGCGAGCTGCGGCGCGAGCCGGAAACATGGCCTCTCCGGCTGTAATAGTCTCTTTCTGTTCTTCTTACCGGGCTGGTCCGGTGGTGGTTGGAGTGGTCACGGTGTCGGAATGGCTCCGTACGCCGTGGGGGTGTGTCATCTCTGTCCGTGGCGCGCTGTGTCCAGGTGCGCTCCGTGCGTCCGTCGCGCCTGGACCGAGACCCACCTCCGTGTGCCCGTCGAGGGGAACCATGACGTCTAACAGGGCCGCCTTCATCAGGTCTGCGCCCAGTTCTAGTGACCGAGGCGTACGACCGGCGGTAACATGGTGACGGAACGCGGTGTCTATGAGTTGAATCAGTGCGCCACGCTCCGCTCCGGGTGCCCTGTCCACTGTGCTCGTATCCGGTAATGTTTACTTCGGGATACTCATTGAGCCTACGGTTGTCCGAGTGGACCCTACCTCTTCGGGGGGAGGCAGGTCTGCCGTGGTGTTCTGGGCTGTGGTAGCGTGTTCTGCGGTCTCTGCTGCGTTCATCTCTATGCCGGTCCGTATTTCGTTCACGTCTGTATGTGTCCCTGCCAGCCATGATGGCCCCCGGCGGGAGCCTTCGCGAGGAAAAAGTTGCAGAAGCCTTGCGTTTTACCTTTTATTCTCGTTGGTTCAAGTTAAACACAATAAACAACTAAAAAATCTAAAATAAAGCGACGTTTCGGTTAATATTTAACCTTCATCAGGCTGAAAATAAGCATTGTAATTAAGAGTTAACTACAATGGACTGGGTCATGCTAAGTACGTTCGTACTACGGCGTGCTCTGAGTAACAGGAAGGGGTGGGGCATAACATTGCTTAAAGGTCAAGTGTCAACCAGACATATAGAGGTGGGTGTCCCTCTAGTCATGTGACCCCCCCTAAAGCCTATAACTCGACTCCAAACTGCGTATTGTGGTTACAGTGTACATTGTTACATACAAATATGTGGATTTCCAAATAATAACAGCGAGTTGTCTGTTAAATACAATAAAGACTTCTATGCAATAACAGAGAACAACATTTGCATTCATATTCATTTGTACATTTGTATCAATTGTTTTTACAGAATGAACACTGTACATGCAGGTAAATGATCTGGTGACATGAGTTCATGACTGCAAATACATGTCATGATGACCAGGTAAGTATTCTTCACAATAAACAACAATTTTATTGCATTCATGTGATTCCAGGTTGTGTGTTAAGATTTGTATTCCAACAGGTTGAGATTAGTATACAAATCACGGTTAGGTCTTAGAAAAATGCCCCCTCCTGGTTATGTTTAGGACTGGGGCCTGCCAGTCATTCAGGTCCCCCACTTGGTTATGGTTAGGACTGTGAAAACCGGAGGGCTTAGAAGAGCGCCCCATCCTGGTTATGTTTAGGACTGGAGACTAATAACATTTCGGTCCCCCACTAGGTTATGGTTAGGGCTGTAAAAACCGGAGGGTCCCAGGAAGAACCAAAAGGACCCAGATCGGGCAGGAAGGCACTGGCTGGGTAGGGAAATCGTTTGGTTTGGTTAGCCCACTGCTGTAAAGCACTGGGTTTGCCTATGCACTGTCACATAACCCGCCCAACCCAGGAACCCTCAGCCCTCATTGAGGCCCCCCGGTGTTTTGGTGCCTAATCTGGCGATCCAGACTCTCTCCTTGTGTCTCCTTTGTGACACATTCCACCCTGTGTTACATTCAACAACAGTGGTCCTGAGTGAGTCCCAGCCATGTGCTATAAAATGTTTCACCAGGTGTGTGTCTGTCTTCTTCTTCCTGACAATGTTGTACCTGTGCTGGGTAAATCTGGTGGAGACTGAGTTACCCGTTTCCCCCACATACTGAGACTTGCATGTTCTACAATAAATTAAATAAACACAATTTGTGGTCTTCAGACTCCCCCTCGTCTTATTTTGAAAGGTTTCTCCAGTATTATGGTTCTGTATCCACTGTTTGTGTTTAAAATATGTCTCTGCTTTTTTAGGTACCGGGACCGAGGCAGATCCTATTTTGGCCCTCACGAGGATATCTTTTAAATTTTTATTCCTCCTGTAAGCAGGAAGAATGCTGTGATTTTGTAAAATGTTCGTCCCTGTGGTGATTCTCTGAAAGTTTTTTTTACATTTATTGGATAACTCCCTGGTGGATGGTGAGAATCTGGTGATCAGGGGAATATTACATGTGACCATGATCGGTTTGGTTTCCAGAAATGTTCTGTAACATTTTCTGCAGAAGGTCCTGGAGTACCCCCTAGTGGACAAAGCTGTGAATAGGATTTTGACTGCTTTGTGAAAATCTTCCGGCCTGGTGCAAATCCTATGAAACCTAAGTAGTTGTGACTTTATGAGTCCTGCATATGTATGTTTGGGGTGGAAGCTGGTCTTGAAAAGTAGGGCATGTGTGTCTGTTTCTTTAAAGAAGACCTTAACGTCCAGTGTTTTATTTTCTTTGAATTTGTCTCCTTTATAGGTGGTTGTGTCCAAAAAGTCAACTGTTGTGAGACTATGTGTGGACTTAATTTTTATAGATTCTCTGTGATTATGTAGAGTATTGAGAAATGTGTCAAATTCTTCTCTGGAATGTTGCCATATTCCCCAGATGTCGTCCAGAAATCTGTAATAATGCAGTGGTTTCAATGTGCAGGCCTTAAGGGCTGATTCCTCCCACTCTGCCATGAAGATGTTTGCGTATGCTGGAGCGAATTTCTTCCCCATAGCTGTTCCTTTAATCTGCAAAAATATATCCTGATTGAACACAAAGTCGTTTCTCCTGAGATTAATTTCTAGGAGTTGCAATAGCTCCTTGTCTGGCCTGTGTTTGTTGGGATTTCTTTGAAAGATATTTTTTATGGCTTGCATGCCCTCCTTCGTGTCTATATTTGTGTACAAGCTGTCAATATCAATGGTAAACAGAATAGCATCTTCTGGAATAATTAGTTCTTTCACCAGGTCTACAAAGTGATATGTATCTTTGATGTAGCTTGGATGTATAATTGAGAGTGGATTAAGAAAATAGTCCAAGTACTCTGCTGTATAATATGTCTCACTATTGCAGTCTGAAACTATAGGTCTCCCCGGAGGAATGATGTGTGGTATGCTCCACTTTGCAGCATCCTTGTGGATTTTTGGCAGCATGTAAAATATTCTGGCTCTGGGTTCATTGTCCCCCATCAGATAATGCTTTTGTTTTTTATTTATGAAACCCTTTTCACAGAGAGAATTTAGGATTTTGTTCACCATAGGTATTGTTTCCAAATAGATCGGTTTGTTTAATTTGACATAATACCTAGGATCGTTCAATTGTCTGTAACCCTCCCATAAGTACTGTTCTCTGTCCATAATTACAATTGAGCTGCCTTTATCTGCTGGTTTGATAACTAATCTTTTGTTTTTTGTCAATTCCAATAGGGCAAGATATTCTTCAGGGGTCAAATTTGGAGGTGTCTGGTGATTAGTGAAATACTCTTGAAAGTACTTTGTGTCAGCCCTGATGATTTTGACTATCTCTTGGGGGATTACTGATTGTGGGGGAGACCAGTTAGATTTGTGAATGAATCTTAATCCGGTTGTTTCAGGTGAGTCCTCGTAATAGGCTGCTAATTTCAGTCTCCTGTGATACTGCTGTAAGTCAAATCTAGCTTGTAATTTGATGTCCTCATTAGTGCCTTTAGTGGGAATAAAACTCAATCCTTTATTCAGGAGAGAAAGTTGGTTAGCGGTGCATATGAAATTTGTGGCCAAATTGATAACTGTTTTGTCCCCCTCCTTAGCAGGTAGGTTAGTGGGGGCTTCTAGTTTAAACCAAGATGACAACACCAGTGATCAAAGATAACCTTTGCTGTTCGAGATGTCCAATGGATGTGGTTGTGGTCCGTCCTGAATACCTCCTCCTGCACTGTTGGGATGTGGTTCTCCAGGGCGGCAATGTGGGTGTTCAGGTGAGTCAGCCGCCGTTTTTCCTGAAGAGGGAGGCCGGGGGAGAAGTTGATTTGTGGGACCAGTACCTGTGCAAGAGGAAACTTGAGCTTACACATTCTCAGTGTTCTCTGCAGCTGTTTGACTGCAGTCTCTTTGGACTTCTGGACTCTGTTGTTCAGGCCGAAGGCGAGGATGATTTTCTCCACTGGTCCTGTGGTCCTGGCGTTTTCCAGAATGCCTTCAGCATGTCTGAGGTTGGCCCCTGGAAAGCCGTCGACCTGTAGTCCTGTGATGTTGTATGCGGGAAATCTGTTGACATTAGAGTCTCCAATTATGATGCATTTATCTTTAATGTAGAGGATCCAATCGTGTGGCTTTCTGGATGATGTCAGGTGTCTGGTGGGATGACAGGGTCCGGATCCCTGTGGCGTGGTGACGTCCCCAGGTGTGCGGCCCAGTAGGGTCTGTACTGTAGTCTGGAGTCTGTTCCCCCCACGAGGGGTGAGTGACCCTGGGCCCATATTCCCGCTTGTGTGGGATGTGTTGTCCAGATCTTGGTCCCCTGGAGCTGTGAGCTCCTCCTGGGAGAGTTCCTCAGGGGAGCTGGTGACGGACAGCGCATCTTGGTTGTCCGTATTTAGTGTCCTGGGAGGGGCCACTCTGGGGAGGGTCAGAGGGTTGGCTCCTGTTGCTGTTCTCGGCACGAGAGAGAAGGAGCCTCCCCTGCAATGGCGGCCGGCAGTTCGGATCTGCATCCTCTGTGGACGTGGGGAAGGATGTTGAAGGTTAGTGGGCGTGTCCTCATTCCCTCGTGGTGGAGGGGGGAGGTCCTCCCTCTGGGACTGGGACAAGATGGGGGTGCTGGGTGCACTCTGATCTGCCCCAACTGTTGCCATCTCCCTCTGTGCTGCGGGTTCAGGAGACCTGTCCCTCGGTGTTGGTGCTCCATCTGCTGACTCCAGATCTGAGCTGCTGGAGGAATCATCGCACTCCTCCTCTGTGAGCTGCCTCAATGTGTCTGTGATCACCTGTTCTGCCTTTTCTAGTGTGTCATCAGCTAGTCTCTTTCCCAGGCTCCTTTTAGCCCAATTTGAGGCTATTTGAAAAGGAGCTCCCCATTCTTTAACTCTGAGCTTAGAGAGTGCCTCCAGTTCGACTTCCGCTGTCTTCTCATAATGCTCTTTGAGTGTTTTTAAAGTGTTTCTAGCCCAATTCTTGGCGTTGCCTTCAATTGTCTTTAAAACGTTGGGATTTGGGATTGCAGGTTTGATGGCTGTGGTCAGATGTTTAGTCATTTTTTCTATAGTCAAAGGAGGTTTTTCATTTGTGACATTTAGAAAATGATGTAATGTCTTTATCACCTTGAACAGAATGCGGCACTTCAAAGCAAAGTCCGGGTCGTCCGACCTGGGTCCGCTGTCATCTCGTTGTTCGCGGCTGCGGGAGTGTTGCCGCGTCGTTCCGCGTCCGCCGTCGCGTCGTCCTGCTCCGTGCGTGTTGTTGTGGCCCTCCCCGGTCCGTGGTCGGCGGGTGCTGTGGTCTCGAGCTCTTCTGCGACCATGCTCTCCCTCCCTGTTCCCCCGGGGCGGGTCGCGTCGTTGTCTAGTATCTCGTTGCAATGCGCTCCTCACGATAGGAGCGCGCACTCCGCGAACTCGCTCCGGCGAGCTGCGGCGCGAGCCGGAAACATGGCCTCTCCGGCTGTAATAGTCTCTTTCTGTTCTTCTTACCGGGCTGGTCCGGTGGTGGTTGGAGTGGTCACGGTGTCGGAATGGCTCCGTACGCCGTGGGGGTGTGTCATCTCTGTCCGTGGCGCGCTGTGTCCAGGTGCGCTCCGTGCGTCCGTCGCGCCTGGACCGAGACCCACCTCCGTGTGCCCGTCGAGGGGAACCATGACGTCTAACAGGGCCGCCTTCATCAGGTCTGCGCCCAGTTCTAGTGACCGAGGCGTACGACCGGCGGTAACATGGTGACGGAACGCGGTGTCTATGAGTTGAATCAGTGCGCCACGCTCCGCTCCGGGTGCCCTGTCCACTGTGCTCGTATCCGGTAATGTTTACTTCGGGATACTCATTGAGCCTACGGTTGTCCGAGTGGACCCTACCTCTTCGGGGGGAGGCAGGTCTGCCGTGGTGTTCTGGGCTGTGGTAGCGTGTTCTGCGGTCTCTGCTGCGTTCATCTCTATGCCGGTCCGTATTTCGTTCACGTCTGTATGTGTCCCTGCCAGCCATGATGGCCCCCGGCGGGAGCCTTCGCGAGGAAAAAGTTGCAGAAGCCTTGCGTTTTACCTTTTATTCTCGTTGGTTCAAGTTAAACACAATAAACAACTAAAAAATCTAAAATAAAGCGACGTTTCGGTTAATATTTAACCTTCATCAGGCTGAAAATAAGCATTGTAATTAAGAGTTAACTACAATGGACTGGGTCATGCTAAGTACGTTCGTACTACGGCGTGCTCTGAGTAACAGGAAGGGGTGGGGCATAACATTGCTTAAAGGTCAAGTGTCAACCAGACATATAGAGGTGGGTGTCCCTCTAGTCATGTGACCCCCCCTAAAGCCTATAACTCGACTCCAAACTGCGTATTGTGGTTACAGTGTACATTGTTACATACAAATATGTGGATTTCCAAATAATAACAGCGAGTTGTCTGTTAAATACAATAAAGACTTCTATGCAATAACAGAGAACAACATTTGCATTCATATTCATTTGTACATTTGTATCAATTGTTTTTACAGAATGAACACTGTACATGCAGGTAAATGATCTGGTGACATGAGTTCATGACTGCAAATACATGTCATGATGACCAGGTAAGTATTCTTCACAATAAACAACAATTTTATTGCATTCATGTGATTCCAGGTTGTGTGTTAAGATTTGTATTCCAACAGGTTGAGATTAGTATACAAATCACGGTTAGGTCTTAGAAAAATGCCCCCTCCTGGTTATGTTTAGGACTGGGGCCTGCCAGTCATTCAGGTCCCCCACTTGGTTATGGTTAGGACTGTGAAAACCGGAGGGCTTAGAAGAGCGCCCCATCCTGGTTATGTTTAGGACTGGAGACTAATAACATTTCGGTCCCCCACTAGGTTATGGTTAGGGCTGTAAAAACCGGAGGGTCCCAGGAAGAACCAAAAGGACCCAGATCGGGCAGGAAGGCACTGGCTGGGTAGGGAAATCGTTTGGTTTGGTTAGCCCACTGCTGTAAAGCACTGGGTTTGCCTATGCACTGTCACATAACCCGCCCAACCCAGGAACCCTCAGCCCTCATTGAGGCCCCCCGGTGTTTTGGTGCCTAATCTGGCGATCCAGACTCTCTCCTTGTGTCTCCTTTGTGACACATTCCACCCTGTGTTACATTCAACAACAGTGGTCCTGAGTGAGTCCCAGCCATGTGCTATAAAATGTTTCACCAGGTGTGTGTCTGTCTTCTTCTTCCTGACAATGTTGTACCTGTGCTGGGTAAATCTGGTGGAGACTGAGTTACCCGTTTCCCCCACATACTGAGACTTGCATGTTCTACAATAAATTAAATAAACACAATTTGTGGTCTTCAGACTCCCCCTCGTCTTATTTTGAAAGGTTTCTCCAGTATTATGGTTCTGTATCCACTGTTTGTGTTTAAAATATGTCTCTGCTTTTTTAGGTACCGGGACCGAGGCAGATCCTATTTTGGCCCTCACGAGGATATCTTTTAAATTTTTATTCCTCCTGTAAGCAGGAAGAATGCTGTGATTTTGTAAAATGTTCGTCCCTGTGGTGATTCTCTGAAAGTTTTTTTTACATTTATTGGATAACTCCCTGGTGGATGGTGAGAATCTGGTGATCAGGGGAATATTACATGTGACCATGATCGGTTTGGTTTCCAGAAATGTTCTGTAACATTTTCTGCAGAAGGTCCTGGAGTACCCCCTAGTGGACAAAGCTGTGAATAGGATTTTGACTGCTTTGTGAAAATCTTCCGGCCTGGTGCAAATCCTATGAAACCTAAGTAGTTGTGACTTTATGAGTCCTGCATATGTATGTTTGGGGTGGAAGCTGGTCTTGAAAAGTAGGGCATGTGTGTCTGTTTCTTTAAAGAAGACCTTAACGTCCAGTGTTTTATTTTCTTTGAATTTGTCTCCTTTATAGGTGGTTGTGTCCAAAAAGTCAACTGTTGTGAGACTATGTGTGGACTTAATTTTTATAGATTCTCTGTGATTATGTAGAGTATTGAGAAATGTGTCAAATTCTTCTCTGGAATGTTGCCATATTCCCCAGATGTCGTCCAGAAATCTGTAATAATGCAGTGGTTTCAATGTGCAGGCCTTAAGGGCTGATTCCTCCCACTCTGCCATGAAGATGTTTGCGTATGCTGGAGCGAATTTCTTCCCCATAGCTGTTCCTTTAATCTGCAAAAATATATCCTGATTGAACACAAAGTCGTTTCTCCTGAGATTAATTTCTAGGAGTTGCAATAGCTCCTTGTCTGGCCTGTGTTTGTTGGGATTTCTTTGAAAGATATTTTTTATGGCTTGCATGCCCTCCTTCGTGTCTATATTTGTGTACAAGCTGTCAATATCAATGGTAAACAGAATAGCATCTTCTGGAATAATTAGTTCTTTCACCAGGTCTACAAAGTGATATGTATCTTTGATGTAGCTTGGATGTATAATTGAGAGTGGATTAAGAAAATAGTCCAAGTACTCTGCTGTATAATATGTCTCACTATTGCAGTCTGAAACTATAGGTCTCCCCGGAGGAATGATGTGTGGTATGCTCCACTTTGCAGCATCCTTGTGGATTTTTGGCAGCATGTAAAATATTCTGGCTCTGGGTTCATTGTCCCCCATCAGATAATGCTTTTGTTTTTTATTTATGAAACCCTTTTCACAGAGAGAATTTAGGATTTTGTTCACCATAGGTATTGTTTCCAAATAGATCGGTTTGTTTAATTTGACATAATACCTAGGATCGTTCAATTGTCTGTAACCCTCCCATAAGTACTGTTCTCTGTCCATAATTACAATTGAGCTGCCTTTATCTGCTGGTTTGATAACTAATCTTTTGTTTTTTGTCAATTCCAATAGGGCAAGATATTCTTCAGGGGTCAAATTTGGAGGTGTCTGGTGATTAGTGAAATACTCTTGAAAGTACTTTGTGTCAGCCCTGATGATTTTGACTATCTCTTGGGGGATTACTGATTGTGGGGGAGACCAGTTAGATTTGTGAATGAATCTTAATCCGGTTGTTTCAGGTGAGTCCTCGTAATAGGCTGCTAATTTCAGTCTCCTGTGATACTGCTGTAAGTCAAATCTAGCTTGTAATTTGATGTCCTCATTAGTGCCTTTAGTGGGAATAAAACTCAATCCTTTATTCAGGAGAGAAAGTTGGTTAGCGGTGCATATGAAATTTGTGGCCAAATTGATAACTGTTTTGTCCCCCTCCTTAGCAGGTAGGTTAGTGGGGGCTTCTAGTTTAAACCAAGATGACAACACCAGTGATCAAAGATAACCTTTGCTGTTCGAGATGTCCAATGGATGTGGTTGTGGTCCGTCCTGAATACCTCCTCCTGCACTGTTGGGATGTGGTTCTCCAGGGCGGCAATGTGGGTGTTCAGGTGAGTCAGCCGCCGTTTTTCCTGAAGAGGGAGGCCGGGGGAGAAGTTGATTTGTGGGACCAGTACCTGTGCAAGAGGAAACTTGAGCTTACACATTCTCAGTGTTCTCTGCAGCTGTTTGACTGCAGTCTCTTTGGACTTCTGGACTCTGTTGTTCAGGCCGAAGGCGAGGATGATTTTCTCCACTGGTCCTGTGGTCCTGGCGTTTTCCAGAATGCCTTCAGCATGTCTGAGGTTGGCCCCTGGAAAGCCGTCGACCTGTAGTCCTGTGATGTTGTATGCGGGAAATCTGTTGACATTAGAGTCTCCAATTATGATGCATTTATCTTTAATGTAGAGGATCCAATCGTGTGGCTTTCTGGATGATGTCAGGTGTCTGGTGGGATGACAGGGTCCGGATCCCTGTGGCGTGGTGACGTCCCCAGGTGTGCGGCCCAGTAGGGTCTGTACTGTAGTCTGGAGTCTGTTCCCCCCACGAGGGGTGAGTGACCCTGGGCCCATATTCCCGCTTGTGTGGGATGTGTTGTCCAGATCTTGGTCCCCTGGAGCTGTGAGCTCCTCCTGGGAGAGTTCCTCAGGGGAGCTGGTGACGGACAGCGCATCTTGGTTGTCCGTATTTAGTGTCCTGGGAGGGGCCACTCTGGGGAGGGTCAGAGGGTTGGCTCCTGTTGCTGTTCTCGGCACGAGAGAGAAGGAGCCTCCCCTGCAATGGCGGCCGGCAGTTCGGATCTGCATCCTCTGTGGACGTGGGGAAGGATGTTGAAGGTTAGTGGGCGTGTCCTCATTCCCTCGTGGTGGAGGGGGGAGGTCCTCCCTCTGGGACTGGGACAAGATGGGGGTGCTGGGTGCACTCTGATCTGCCCCAACTGTTGCCATCTCCCTCTGTGCTGCGGGTTCAGGAGACCTGTCCCTCGGTGTTGGTGCTCCATCTGCTGACTCCAGATCTGAGCTGCTGGAGGAATCATCGCACTCCTCCTCTGTGAGCTGCCTCAATGTGTCTGTGATCACCTGTTCTGCCTTTTCTAGTGTGTCATCAGCTAGTCTCTTTCCCAGGCTCCTTTTAGCCCAATTTGAGGCTATTTGAAAAGGAGCTCCCCATTCTTTAACTCTGAGCTTAGAGAGTGCCTCCAGTTCGACTTCCGCTGTCTTCTCATAATGCTCTTTGAGTGTTTTTAAAGTGTTTCTAGCCCAATTCTTGGCGTTGCCTTCAATTGTCTTTAAAACGTTGGGATTTGGGATTGCAGGTTTGATGGCTGTGGTCAGATGTTTAGTCATTTTTTCTATAGTCAAAGGAGGTTTTTCATTTGTGACATTTAGAAAATGATGTAATGTCTTTATCACCTTGAACAGAATGCGGCACTTCAAAGCAAAGTCCGGGTCGTCCGACCTGGGTCCGCTGTCATCTCGTTGTTCGCGGCTGCGGGAGTGTTGCCGCGTCGTTCCGCGTCCGCCGTCGCGTCGTCCTGCTCCGTGCGTGTTGTTGTGGCCCTCCCCGGTCCGTGGTCGGCGGGTGCTGTGGTCTCGAGCTCTTCTGCGACCATGCTCTCCCTCCCTGTTCCCCCGGGGCGGGTCGCGTCGTTGTCTAGTATCTCGTTGCAATGCGCTCCTCACGATAGGAGCGCGCACTCCGCGAACTCGCTCCGGCGAGCTGCGGCGCGAGCCGGAAACATGGCCTCTCCGGCTGTAATAGTCTCTTTCTGTTCTTCTTACCGGGCTGGTCCGGTGGTGGTTGGAGTGGTCACGGTGTCGGAATGGCTCCGTACGCCGTGGGGGTGTGTCATCTCTGTCCGTGGCGCGCTGTGTCCAGGTGCGCTCCGTGCGTCCGTCGCGCCTGGACCGAGACCCACCTCCGTGTGCCCGTCGAGGGGAACCATGACGTCTAACAGGGCCGCCTTCATCAGGTCTGCGCCCAGTTCTAGTGACCGAGGCGTACGACCGGCGGTAACATGGTGACGGAACGCGGTGTCTATGAGTTGAATCAGTGCGCCACGCTCCGCTCCGGGTGCCCTGTCCACTGTGCTCGTATCCGGTAATGTTTACTTCGGGATACTCATTGAGCCTACGGTTGTCCGAGTGGACCCTACCTCTTCGGGGGGAGGCAGGTCTGCCGTGGTGTTCTGGGCTGTGGTAGCGTGTTCTGCGGTCTCTGCTGCGTTCATCTCTATGCCGGTCCGTATTTCGTTCACGTCTGTATGTGTCCCTGCCAGCCATGATGGCCCCCGGCGGGAGCCTTCGCGAGGAAAAAGTTGCAGAAGCCTTGCGTTTTACCTTTTATTCTCGTTGGTTCAAGTTAAACACAATAAACAACTAAAAAATCTAAAATAAAGCGACGTTTCGGTTAATATTTAACCTTCATCAGGCTGAAAATAAGCATTGTAATTAAGAGTTAACTACAATGGACTGGGTCATGCTAAGTACGTTCGTACTACGGCGTGCTCTGAGTAACAGGAAGGGGTGGGGCATAACATTGCTTAAAGGTCAAGTGTCAACCAGACATATAGAGGTGGGTGTCCCTCTAGTCATGTGACCCCCCCTAAAGCCTATAACTCGACTCCAAACTGCGTATTGTGGTTACAGTGTA